>WFKH01002636.1:47082850-47134508 GCA_016163765.1 Magallana hongkongensis | reverse complement strand
TATATATATATATATATATATATATATATATATATATATATATAGGCACAAAAGGTATCACATTTTGTATCTGGAGCGAAAAAAACACCGGCAACACAAAATCAGTTTTATAAATTTATTCATAAACGTTACTAGATAAAAGTAAGTAAACAAATTCTAAAATTATCCGTGATTTTAAGGTTTAACAGGTTTGTTTACAGTTTCTCGGCGAGCATAACACAACACATTATAGTTGATGTTTGACGAATGACGTAACAATGGACTTGGAAATCGTTGAATTCAAATAAAATCTGGAATATCATTTCAGCACCACAAATTCCGGGAAACAAACATTCGACTTACAATAAATGTTTAATGTTCAATTACTTTACAAAACGACGCTTGATTGAAACAAAAGGAATCTGTGCGAAAAGATAAACAAGTACCCTTTATAAATTAGCATCAGTGAACATACACATTATTTCAAATTAGTTCTAAGAAATGAAATCAAACTGTATAAAAGACTTAATTTCTTTTATATCGTTCTAGGTAACAAATGTAAAAATCACTGCACAATTGTCTATCAACAGATCTCAACAGTATCAACAGTATCGGCTTGTGAATACCCTCAAAGTAACTAGCCATGTGCTTTTTTGTATTCGTTAATTCAAATTATTTGATTTATGGGGTTTTTTTTTCAATCAATCAGAATAATTGAAATCTATCTATTGGTAATGCAAATAAAGGTATTATTGGCAAGTAAAATTGGGAGTCCCTAGGAAGGATCACAGTTATTCTTTATCTTCAATGACAAACGATGTCATACTTGGAAGTATCATTTATCATTAAGAAATTTTCAAAGCATGCGCATGTGAGGTAATATACATTTGTTACTAAATTCCATGCGATACAATAATTTCTTTGTCATCAAGGCCAAGAACAAAACTCGTTCTTTAATAAGATATACCCTTTACTTGCAAATGTTATAAAAAAAAAGTTTTTAAGATTTGGTTAGTACGGATAGTAAGGGTTGTGAAGCATTGTATCCGATTTGATTGCGTTGAACCCGTGAACCACATCTTTCTGTTTCCAAAAATCACGAATAAAAGTGCAATAATGGAAAAAGCATGTCCCAGAATCAAATCTATCAACACTATTTTTACAGGTAGATTCATATCAATACTGTTAACGTAATGCGTACCTAAAAATCCTGGCCTCGGGATCATGAATCGATTTAAGACTTAAGTCCAGACAAACTTTCTTAAGATTATGATAAATCATAATATTGCACTTAAAATTTGTAAGTATGAGCGTAATATAAAGACATATGTTAGTAGCATTTCATTTTTCCATGATTTAATAAGACAGCGGACAAATTTTGACTTGAATCAAAGACTGCTTCACGATCCTGGCTCTAGATAATATACAGGAACTTAGCATCGGGGAGAGAGGATGGCTACTTCTTATCGCAAAAAACGTTTTTCTTAAGTGAACATATAGAAAATTGAAATTTGAAGAAGGCGTCCCAACGCTTAAGAGATCATGCAAGAAAGGATGACTGCACTTAACGCCGTATTTTGGGTCCTTTTTCGGTCACTATTGTTTATTCCTCGCTCAATTTTACTTCAAGTCATTTGTTATATAGTTTGGTCAATTTCTAATAGAATTTAATGTCATAATGGTTTTAAACTGCGTTGCAATAAAATAAGCCGTTGTTTTCTTACCCTTATTGCTCTGCAAATATCTGGAATTTAGACTTGTCTGACCTTGATTGAAGATAGAAACATAAATATGCATGGCGGGTCGAACTAAAATTGTAATGAGTTGTCTAAAATTAGAATAGCGGTACTGTAATTGAACACTTCTCTCTCTCTCCATCTCTCTCTCTCTTTCTCTCTCTCTCTCTCTCTCTCTCTCTCTCTCTCTCTCTCTCTCTCTCTCTGCATGTTGCCATTTTTAATGTTTCAAAACAAAATTTAAAACATATAATATCTGCCGGTATAAGTAGCCATTGATGATCGTAAACCAGTGGTTGATGTCAACAATTTACGTGTTCGAAAAGAATTAACAAGTAGATTAGTCAGTCACGCACAGATAATGATTCTTTTATTTTGCTTGCTTTAAAAATTGAATATATACAATACTTGACTGAATTCTTGCGAATTTACCATCAATTTTTTTTCTTGATACCGTAAACTTTATTGATACCGAGGGTGATTCGATTTTCCGGATCACCACACTGTGGTTTTCTGAATTCATTCCACTCTCTGGAACTGATGCCGTATTACACAAAAAATAACATTTTAGGGTACCCCAATACATCAAGACTTATGCTATTTAAGAAACTACATCAGAATATGGCGATTAAAATGTTTTGTTAAATTGTTTGTATCAATCGATTTGGTTGAATATCATCATAGCTCAGTGGTTAAAGTATCGTGCTTGTAACCCACTGATCATACATTATAATGCGCATTCGGTTCATATTTACTGAAATGCATTTCTAGTAAATTACTATCGGGAGTTGGTTCTATTGATTATTATTTATTTTAAAATCAACAATATGTAATTTCGCATGGCAAGTAGTTTCTTGGCAGTATTTGAATAATTACGCACATTTTTTTTCTAATATGAATTCTCAGGCTTTCCGACAAGAATTCCGAGCTATAGAAGAACAACCCCATATGAATCATGTTGTGTTATATTTAAAGATAGAATTTACGCCACCAAACTCTACAATGCATTATGTATCAGTAATAGAAATATTTCTGGAAATTTTATCTAAGCAATTTTTTAACAAACAAATGATAATAAAGTCTAGTCTACGCCAGTACTGGTTCTATCTTTATATTGGATAATCTGCCCTTGATTCCAAACGTACCGCTGTAGAAATGGCGCTTTATAATCAATGACAGCGAACCAGTCTTATTGAATTCTGGCGTAGGAATACATACGACTTAAAAATATCTAAATTGTTCGTACCATTTAAAATCTGACTATTTTTTAAGGTATTCATTAATAAATTTCCTTGAAAAACAATGCTTCTGAAAACATAACATATAATTTATCAATTATTTTCAAGTACTTAGTCTTGTCGGCCATGATGAATTGTGCTTAGGTCCAAACACTGTTTCACTTCCGTTTTGCCAGAGTAATTGCATAGGAGAGTTGATTAAAATCAACTCCCAAAGATCATTATTCTTGTCATCCACTATTGCATTTTATTTCGCCTGTTTAACTTATATACTTCTTTTGCGTCATGCTGTCAAATCAAGTAATTTTCTGCTGATTTGAAACACTATTTCAAGGTGTAGAGAGCCATCTTAAAGAGTTCGTTTGAAAAATGGTTTTGTTGAATAAGTAAACAAAGTACAGATAATTTTAAACGATATTTTGTTAATATTTTAACTTTTTAATGGAAGGATATATTATAACTGCATCATCATAACAATAACTTGACCCAAAGAGCCGGATCACGTATCGTTGCTAGGCACAGACGATCAGATTAAACTCGACGTTTCGGGTCTCGTTTGATCCTATGATCCGCGCCTTGCAACTTGACGGGATCCGTCTCTTTGAATCAGGTTACTAATACGATATTATATTTGTATCCAGGGTATGAACTAATCATCTGATTTCAAAAAAGCATAAAAAGATTAGTCTATATACAATCATAAAATTAAAAAAACCAAGTAAAATATTTTTTATTTAACATTTTTTAAGATTAAGGGTTGCTACACGGATCAATATACAGGTCTATTAATTACCTCCTTTTTTAATGTTGCTGGAATCTTACGTCGTTCAAACACACAGTACCTTACGACTTGACCTTGTGCATTTCTAAAAGAAATAAAAATAAAAATCATATACGCTGAATAAATATATTTGAATACAGTATACCTATCACATGGTTGGTCACAATCCTCGGGGAAGCTGCTTCATTCATTCATTGTTTTGTCTACGGTGCTAATCTGCAACGATTGTAACGATTTATTCCCCCTCCCCCCTCGACTGCAAATGCCACAATTCAAATGACGACAAAAGATAAAAAATTGATTAAGTAGACCGAAAGACCTGCTTGGTGAAATCATAGCTGTATACTGCAAACCAACCTTTATTCGCGACGACTTTATTTCGCGACACTGAGGATATACTGGTTCGTGGCTACTAATTTTCGCAAACAAAATGTAAACTATCTGAAAAATAATTCACCAGAGGCATTTAAAGACTGAATCGCGGCGAGAAATAATCGCGACGAAGAGGCTCTCGCGAACCTCTCGATAATTTCTCGCACGCGAATAAAAGTTGGCTATAGTATTGGCCATTTGGCTCTTACTTTTAAAATCATATGAATAAAAGTCATATGATGAATGTCTCTTCTAATTGTCTTATCCCAAATAAAGTAAGTTGCTATGTTTTTTAATGACTTTGACTGCTCCGTTTTTTTTACATACTGTAATTAAATTTTACATTTAAAAAGATGAGAAATAGATTACCTTAGAGGTGTACCCCCCACCGGCAGATACCACGGGGGTAAGTTGGAATCTAGAATCTGAGCTGTTCTTATGCGCATCACACAAGATCTCTCTGAATATGTATAGTCCATTGCTAAAAAATACATGTGTATTACATACATTTACATGTTCTAAAGTGCTGGAAAACACCCAACCAAATGCGACATAACAGAAAAGATTCACAAACATGTTTTGATGTAATTTTTTTTTGATAAAGTTTATCAAACGCAGCAGCTACGAGCAACATAGAATCTAGTATGAAAGAAAAACAAAAGTTAAGATTCTCACAGGAACAGCATTTGATGAGGCGTCTCCTTCCTGTGGCAGCTTGGTGAATCCACTCAAGTACCCTTTGTTTCTGCAGATGGATCCTTGTGGCTTACTTCCGGTTCTTATTGCTGTCAAAAGAATGACGTTATCACTGAGATCAAACTTCACTGATGATAGTGAGGAAAGCACGAAAAATGGACAGTGTTTGAGATGCTATATAAACAATAACGAGGCACTTTCATATTGCGATGTCCACTTTACTTTGTTTTAGTCTATAGACAGTAAAATGTCAAATGATTGACGACATCACTGAGTTTAAAGATTTTAGTACATGATGGAAAGACATAAGAAATAATATGGAATTCTACACCTCCATATTACGATTTTCACTGTACCTTCTTGTAGTATGAATAATGAAATTTACTGTAACTTCACTTTTACAGTTTTAATTTCTAACAGCGTAAACAGTTGGTTAAACGGCAAACTGTTGATTTGCGGGTCATGAGAAAACCTCTTGGAGTTAATAAAACAACATTATTTTAAAAATCAAAATAAATGTGGACAAAAGTACTTCACATTCAATATTTTTTGATTTTACCAAATTTGTTTTCTGTATTCTAAACATACATTACATAAATAACCATTATTCATCCTTCATTACAATATTGCAATCACAATATGAACGCATTTTTATTAAACAATAAATAATATTTCCATGTAATAGGATTGAACAAACAAAAAACAATACCTTTTACTTATTAATTAAAATATGTTATTTTGATAATGAAATGACAGTTATTTTGAATGAGGTATACGTACGCTGGAGAGCGCACTGGACGGGCCCAGGGGCGGGAATACAGTTCGGGGACAGGAGAGGTGGAGGTGGAGTGCCGAAAAATGTGACCATTCCATTTCCGGGACAGAACGAGGTTTCCGGTTGGAAAATTTCCGGTTGGGTATCTGAAATGAAATTGTGAGTGTGGTTTAACTGCGTTAAAATATCACAAGGCACGTATTTTTTAAATATGTACGTACAATTGAAGACATTTTGTCAATAAACTACGAAAGACCTGCACGAGTGTTATTGCTTACATCTTTGATATATCATATTATTATATTATATTATATTATATTATATTATATTATATTATATTATATTATATTATATTATATTATATTATATTATATTATATTATTATATTATATTATATAATATTATATTATATTATATGATGTCCGTAAACTATAATTTTACCCGTTCAGTTATCAGTTATGATTATTGTAAAATTATTTTTTTTTTAATTTCATTTTTGATAAACTATCCCGAAATAGCAAAAATCAGAGAATGGTGGTGGACATTCTTTGGTAGATCTAAGTCAGAGTTTGCATTAAAAAATATTCTTTTAATAATACACTATTGAAATAAAGTAAAGAGTGAATGTATTTACCGGATATTTATTTAAAATAAATAAGAATAAGTATTTGACAAATGTTGAAAAAATAAAATGCGCGAATTCGTTTCTTGAGTGCGCGAATTTAGTTTTGGTGGAAAAAACTTTCTAGATAATGGTCAGAATAAGTTTACCCAGAACGCGGACTGACAAATTAACATCGTGGCGGTAAGTGTAAGGAGAGTTCATAAAATATCGGGCAGATACATTGGATCGTACAACTTTGTTTTAAATAAACAAATAAATATGCATACGATGTGTATGGATTACATACATTTTTTGTGAACTAGGCACAGATTCTGTCGATAACTCTACGCTATATATTAAATAATGAACAGACTTTTATCTGAAATAAACATATTAAAAAATATTTTGGACAGTGTATAGATTTAAGTGAAATTCGACAGAAAGAACAAAATCTAGAAAAGAGATACGAAGCACTATACCCCCCCCCCCCCACCCGTTTTGAAATGAAAAAAATATGCATGTATAAACGATTAGGGTTAACATTTATTACAATAGATAAAGCAAAAATTAAAAATAAATGTAGTTGCAACAATAACTTGCATACGGAATATACATTTTTTTGAAAGGTCACAAACATAAAAATAGAAACACAAACTTTCAAAACTTTTTTTCTGATTAAAATACTGGTTAGTATAGTTATCATCATACATTTTCTTTTCTATAACGATGTCAAAAATGGTTGAGTTTTATACTGGTTTTGCGATATATGTGTTTTTTTTTATGAAGAAAAGAATGATTTAAGAAATTTTATGTAAAAAACTGTTACTTTTTTTTTCTTAGAAATTTTATAAAAGTATTTCAGATTTTTTTTTTTAAGTTGATAACTGCTATACTTACAAATTCCAACAGGAAAGAAAGGAAGTTGGCCCGCCGTCACAATGTTAATAAATACTGCCAGCAATGCCAATGGAAAGAGACCCATAATTTTATCGCTACCGACCCTCTAGTAAGACTGGCTAAACCTGACAAAAATTATGATGTGCAAGTAATTATTGATGCATAAAACAATAGCTAATTTGTATCTCATTTACAGGAAGAGTTTGCGGTAGAGTCCCACTTTTTACAGAAAGGTTACCGATCCTATTTACGTCTATTTACATTTGCATTTTATTGCAACTTAAATCTTCTTACCTGACAAATAGACCATCAATTCTCGATTTATTTATCTTGTTTATTTCCTTTTACGATAAGAACAAATGATACGTTAGTTGGTTTTTAAAACATTTTTTTAAAAACATTTCAAACATTCATATCTCTAGAATGTATAATTATGTAGGAAAATAAAAACCATTATGATAGTTTATGAAACGTTAAAAGGTCATATTTGGCAGATATTTTAAAGTATTTATAATGATGACATTTACTTAGTATGCTGGGAATTAAAAACCATAAATTGTCTGTTTTATATGTAGACGTTTAAATTACAGTTCTATTTTCTACTTTCAAAAGATATTTATTGACATTTGTATATTTTTTTGAAAAATCTCTACAAATTTTACACTATGACTGAGGTTTTCTTGAGGTTGAAGATTATAATAATGTTTCTTTGGAAAATGAAATTAAGTTCAATGTTGAAAGTGTAGCTTAATAGATATAAAAACAATCTGTTAAAATTAAAAAAATCAGTGTCAGAATTGTTATCCATTTTTAACAATTACTCATTATTATTTCAATATTACAAGAAGAAACCGAAAAGAAATCTAGCTGTATGGTGATAACAGTATATCATTTTAGTTTTTAATCTTTTTGACCTTATTCTACCTTATTCTGTTGGCATTTAAATAATAATATGTAAACGTTGTGACCGTTGGACCGAGTGCAATGTTTAAAAAGAGACAGTAGAGTTTGAGTTTTGTAAAAGAGAAAATAAATTCATTTGAAACGCACACATGCAGTAGAATTCGCAAATCATAAGCCAAAGATAAACTAAACGTCGCGTGCTCAGTCTACATGATGACGTCATGTTTCATACCCAAACCAACTTTTGTCTTCGGAAATACCAGAAGAAAGGTACGTGATTCAGAGAAATATTTTTTCTTTTAATGCTTATCAATTTCATATGTTGATGAATTTAAATTTTTCCTACTTTATTCAGTATTTAAAGTATTGGTTCCTTGATGTTGATTTTTTTCCATCAAATAATTTAAGAAGACATACGTGAAAATGTTGACTGTTCCAAGATATTTATGCAGCACGTTTGGACGATTTATAATAAAAATACACATACTTGTGAAAGAAGTACGAGGTTCAATAAAAAAAATACGAAGACAATTTGGCTGTCAATCATATATTTTTCATTAAGGTCAAAACTAACAATTTAATTTATGCTCCAACACATATTTTATTGATATATAAAGTTTCAACCCATTTGATGAAAAGGTTTTTTTTTTACCCGATTTTAAAAACAGCATATTTTGTTAACACGGAGCACGGTAACGTTTAAAACATGACGTTAAGATGACGCACGCACACAGTTTATAGAAAACCCAATCTTTATATATTACGCTTAGTCTCTTGGTGCCTTTCATCTTACATTTTAAACTGGCATTATATCACTTGACATCTTATTTGCTCACATTTGTTCGGAGAATCATAAGTTAGTTCTTCAAAGCTTTCATTTTTTTCAGTTTGTCTCTTCGTTAACAATAAGGAAAACCCTGAACGTCAGATGACGTTACTTATTATTTTGACAAAATATTTTCAGATACTCTATTTTCTTACGGGCTGTTTGATGTTCAAAATACAGTGAACACCACACCAACAAAATGTATCACAGTCAAACACAAATGTGCAAATAATTTTTGACTTATTATTTGCACCACTGAGCATTTTCACAGTTTTTCTCGGCTTTTTCCCGAGTAAAATCCTCTCGTTACTCCCTGACGTCCGGCGACGTCAACGTTTTTAGTCAATTTAAATGAGGACTATCTGTCTATATTAACTGATTTATGTTCAATAAATCAATATAACATATCAATTTTTGGTACATAGGATATCATGACAATACGTAATTTGAGGTTTCAATTTTAGATGATCCTCCATAGACACATCTTTGCAGGAGTCGCCTTCCGTTGGTGGGTTGGTTTTAAGCCCAATTTATAGAAGTATTACTTTCGACATTATATGTTTCTTTTTTTTAATTCACATTACTTAGTATTTGAAAAAATTGCTAAATTATGTCTACCAAATTTACTAATAATATGACGTTAAGTAAAATATCTATGGCAAAAGTTTTCGTATTTTTTACCCTCGTACAATTGAAACGCAGCACTGTTAAGGCTTACTATGAAATATCAACGGATATAAACGTTCATAAAACGATGTTTAAATTATTACAATATATTTATGTAAAGTTTTTGTATTATGATATAAATTTAATATTAAATGAAACAGCATAGTAAATGCCACTATGTATGACACTTAGTGTGGTCCCCTGAATTGACAGTCACGTGATATGTGTTGATAATTTTCCCGAATAGAGGTCATTAACAAATTTCAATATCGGAAGGGCATAATTTTATTGGAATTAAAAATTGATATGATAATTAAATTTTCAATATCTAGTAGACTCTGAAAAGTCTTTTAATAGAATAAGTATCAAAGAAATGAGCTCGTGTTGAAATTTATATGACCTTCGCTTAATATTTTACGTATTTATTAATTCATTCTATAGATTTCATTAAAGCAGCAGCAACTTTGTTTCAATTAAATATTCCCTTAATATATATTCGAAAGATGATAATGATCTTTTAATTGAATGCCTTTGTAAAAAGCGGATTTAGATAGGCTTTCCGATGTCAAACACATCGAACTTGTACATCAAACACTCTAGAAAAAAATAATAATACATGTTCTAAAAAATAATTACATGCTGGATAAAAACAAGCAAAATAAATAGGATTTAATTGTATAATAGTTGTTTGAAGATTATGTTCCGTTTTTTATGAAATGCATTTTCCCAGGTTAGATATTAATTGATCCGCCTCTCTCTACACATAATATGCGTCAAAATTTACAGTATGACGTCACATCGACAAGTGCATCGCGATCAGTCAGTTGTTTATATTTAACGTTGTTGGATTTATTTGACAACAAAATTGCACGCAGAGGTGACTTTTAATGTGGTTTAATGTGTTCGTACAGATAACAATCGCGAATCACCTTATTTTTGAGCATTTTTGATGACGTGTTGTGTGATGTCATAGTTAACATTTCCCGTACTTTTTGGTCTGCGCAACCACAAATTAGACCTTAACAGTGCTGCGGATCGGTGAAAAGAAAATAGCCAATATTCTTCTTTAAAACATTATCATTTTGCACTCAGAAAATTTCTCAGGAGCAATAACAGATTTCTTACGAAGATTTATAACGGGGAAGTTGACATCTTTTCTCCATTCAGAACTGACGGAAATCACTCGGAATACCTCGCACCATTTTTCAACGTTATCATCCGTGGTACTTTCTTCTCTGTTGCAATGCAAAACGTCCGTAGAATGCTTTATTTTTAGCCGTGCAATTTACTATTTGCTCACGAATATGTAGCCAATCTTTGCCTACTAAGAGTGAAGTTTATTCATTCCTTGCTGTTTCGGAAATCAACAAAACGGTGCGATATATCCTTTTTATCATTGTAATTGCATGTAATGCTTTCGCGTTACAATAACATGAAGCTGATCATTGATATCACGTGCCGGTAATTCCTTTAAAAGGAAAACTTGTTTGTTATATTTGTGTGATGTCATTTCGACAATATCTCTATTTCCCTGATTAAGCAAAATCAGAATCGACCTGAAAAGTGCAATTTTATAAAGGCAAAATTAAAAGAATTTTATATCATGACTTATTCTAAAAAAAAATCTCTCATGTTCGTTTTGTACCGTTTTGTACATGTATTTCAGACCCAGGTAATAATTTCTCATGATAACTCTAAAGAAGTTTTTGACACGGCTTGTTAAGTACGCGTTTGTGACATTCAAGCGATTCTAGTATAGGACACGATATAATTTACAATGTCGTCGCTGAGAGTTGTTTCCCTTTGAACATTTATTGTTGATAAGTGCTCTTGTTAAAAAACCCCTACTGAGTAATATACGCTTAAACCTAATTTTGATATTTAAATTTTTTATTACTCACAAAATTCTTTTTTAGGAACTGTACATCGAAGACGGCTCAACATCTTGCTGTGATAATTCAATATTTAGAATAAAGGTAGGGTTATAATGGAATATTGATCTTGGTATATGAATCAAATTATTTTTATGCTCTTTTTTGCACACAGAGTTTAAGTTATTGTAGCATGCATTTTCGTAAGTCTGATTTTTTTACTCAAAAATCTCTCATTTAAACTAAAATATTCATAGGGATAGTTTTTTAACTACATAATTAAATTTCTTTTAATAATATTTCTTGCTTATTGTATTTTGATTTCACATTATGTATTGCGTATCAAGTAAAGAAAGAAGAAATATATAGCTGCAGCAAATGTTGAAGTTTTTTTTTCTTCGGGGTCGTAGATTATCGAGAATCTACATGATGTTGAACTAAATATTCGCAAGGATGTTATCAATCAACTCTATAAAAATAACTCGTTTCGATGCACGACTGTGTTTCTTCAAACGCCATAATATAATAATTCTATAACATAAAAGATTGAGGAACCATTGTAATAAGTTCAAAAGAAAGCAGAGACATCTATCCAGTGGCAAACACGTTATAGTAATGACCGTCGTCTCGACCGTACAGACGACTCGGAGCGGACTTGTGACAGATGTGAAGATCATGGTCGGCGACCCCAATGGAAGAGTAAACAGAATGACACGTAGTACGTGCATCTCCTGGAAACGTGTTATATGCTTCGTCAGCGTTGTTACGGCGATATCCAGTTAAATTTAAACGTTTTTGAAGATCCCGTTTCCCCCCGTGCATGATGTGGTACGTGTGGTACGTATGTACAGAGTTGATGACGTGTTGTTCTGTTGTCGTCAGATGAGCCTTGTGTGGATCCACGCTCGAGACCACGACATTCTTAGAATGCTTCTGGTTAATTGTTCCTCCGCATGAGTGGGCCATGAACTTGTGACCGTCGGTGGAATGGTCCGTTACCACGATTGACCAGCTTCGCCAGTAATATTTACTTGAAAGGACGCCGTATAGCTGGTTAGCAACATCACAGTTACTGGAATGGTCATGATCTATGATGAATTTGTCCACATCTGCACTCAGTTGTTGACCATACTGTGTGGCAATTTTGTTATCAATAGCTATCATTTTGGTCTTCAAGGTTGAAAATTTGACTTGCCAGTCGTGCTGGATAAATCTTGCACTGTCATGGTGGTTGGTTAGGTGGTAGTATGCTACCTCAATGCCTGCCGCACTTATAAGGAGTTTTGTTACTCCCAGCATAAACTCCTGGATCTTCCTGCGGTCCCATTGCAGATGGCTAACCGCTTCATCAAAAATTGGTCCATTGAAGAGGTTGCTCTGACCTATAATTCCATCGTATATTTTCTCACCAGCTTTTTGGTAACTTTTAAAAGCTTGTGTAAAAAGATACTTCCTTGAATGGAACTCGGTCTTCGATGGCGAGGCCGCTAGCTGCTGGTAAGTGTGTCCTATAGCGTGAATTGTACTCTCGTAGTCGCCAAAATGGGCCTCTATACTGCCCCATTTAATTTCCCGAGTGATCGCAGAAAATTGGTGATCGATCCGGTCGAAGCGTAGCGTTACATCTTTGTACAGTTTCTGGATAGCCAGAAGCTCAGCAGACGGACCACTGTCCAGGAAACTGAAGGCGAATGACAGCACAGACCCGATAACACCAAGGTATGGACTGACGGACGAGATGAGCTTAGAAGCGGTTTTGGAGAAATCCTGACTCTCTATGAAACTGCCGAGATCATTGGCCAGACTGAGTGAGTCGGTGATGTGTGACGTGTCAATGGTGGCAATAGGTGAGCAACAAATGGCCACCAGTAGAAGCCCGGCTACAGGGAGGTTCATCGTGCTCTAAAATCAACACAGAGAGTGTATCTTCTTTTTAATTAGACATATAGTTATAAATAAAGCACATCATGAATTATTACCAATTTTTTGAAACGTTCTTTTCTTTTAAAGCCAAATGTATCAGACACAATTTGGAATAACGCAATAAGAGGTTAAAATTGATCCTTTAAATTATCAATACCTTAAAGTTATAAATTTGTGGTAAAGGTATGTCTTTAAAAAAAATAATAAATTGTTATGTGACGAAATTAATTATTTAAGAAATGAAACAAAATATGTTAGTTTGTACGCCAAAACATGACCCTGATAGAAATTGTCTTATTTTTTCTTATAGTATACAGTAATGTGTTGTGTCCACAAATAAAAAATGCTCATATTTTCAAGTGAAATAACATAACTTAAATATCAGAACATCTCTTTTTTTTTAGAAACCATTTGAGCTCAAAATTTCTAAATTTTATTTTTTCCATTTTTAATGTTTAGAATGGTTAATATGTGTATTTTTAATGCTTCGTCAAAGTTTGAAAGTCAAATATTAAGTTACAAGAACGATAAAAAGTTGAAATTCTTTGTTTTGTAAACAAAGCTCGAGTTTTGTTGTTGTTTACAAATGGGTTGTAATGGTATAAGTTTTCATCAAATGTTGCTTTTTTCTGTTGATAATATTATTTATTAACACATTAAAACAGTTTATCTTGTTTGCCACGAGTCAAATTGTCGAAGAAAAGTAATTCCTTGCTTTACATTATTTGTAAACAAATATAAGTCTTGAGCTTTGTTTACGTAACAATGAATTCGTACCTCTGTATCTCTTTTATAACTTGACTTCTAGCTTTCAAATTTTGGTTAATCATTCAAAATGCTTAAGTGAACCATTTTATACATGAAAAACAGAAAATAAAATTTTTATCTCAAATCGTGTTAGGTCCCTTTAAACAACAAACAATGATCTGTTAATTGTTATCAAAATATTGAAAACAAGATCATTAAATACTTACCGTTAAAAAGGTATAATGAATTATGATTTTGTAAGTAATTTTTTTTTATGCACAGGTACATACATTATTATTATTATTATTCACAGGTACATACATTATTATTATTATTATTATTATTTTTATGCACAGGTACATACATTATCTTTCATAATAAGTTCAGAAATTAAGCATATTATATATAATATACTACACTGATATTTGTATTTTTTCATGGTTATCTCAGCAAAACGTGGGATATTTTAAAGAGGTGTGTCGCTTTCATTTACAATGACTTACATTGACATCTCTTTTATTAAATTTCTATATACGCTTGAATTTACCTAACACAAAAAATACAGTTGCAATGAGTTTTAGGTTAGATCTAAGTTCTGTTAGATGGTCTAAACCGTTGTTTCGCGGTATGCCTCACTGTCTGTATTTAAATTATTTTCTGTTGATGACTTTTAGCCAAACATAATGAAAAAAGTACGTAGAATTTCGTTTGACATGAAAAATACTAATGACCTGTGGAAGCAGTCAAGTATTTACCATCTTTTTCTTTCAAATTTAATTTAGAAAAACTCAAATGTTATATTACCTTGGAAGTTAACATGGTGGTGTTTAATGATTTCAAAAAGGTTAGATTTCAGTAAATCAGAAAGCTTAAAATATTTCAATCATATAATGAATACCTATTTACATGAAGCATACATTTGTAAAGGTTAATCAAACTTTTAAAGACCTGTAAAATTGATTAGAATTTAACAAAATGATAGTTGTATTTTACCTGTATCTTCGCCCCACTATCTATTGTTAATAACGTGAATCTAACTTATATATTGTCCATTCATAAAACCTTTACTCATTGTTACAAGATAATGCAAGATAAGACAATCTGGAAGAATACATGACCAAAAGACAAACTAGTGTAGTCCGGTTTCTGTCCTCAAAAGTGTGATCGTTTGAATATCTAACGTTTTTGTTTACTTCTTTTTATATAAGTTAAAGCTCTGCCCGAATCGCTTCATTTAACTTATTGTTACATACTAAAGTTATTAAATTTATACATATGCTTCACATGTAGCTTACTTGCATATTGCCTCACTAATAAGAACTACATACTATCTTCCTTTTCTTGATTATTTAGGTAAAGTTAATCCTTGTCTAAAATAAAGGTCTATTTTGACCCCATCCTTTATATTTTGAATTATGGTTTGAACAAATTTAAAACTGTAATTCTGTGAACGTTTACAACAACCCCCCCCCCCCAAAAAAAAAAAAAAAAAACCAAAAAAAAAAACAACAAAACAACAAAACACAGATAGATGGAACAGAAGGAAATCCAATACGGACCATGGACAATTATTCCCATCGTTGTTATTCAGTACACAATAAAACATTTTTCCTGTATCCCTAGTTTTTTAACAAGAGGCCCATGGGTCGCTGACATCGCTAACCCGAGCAACAGTTCTTGTTTCATTCTACTTCGAAATTTTTAAATATGAAACTAAAAAATATTGTAAAACTATCGAACAGACAGACGGACGAATGGCTGACAACAGGTGATTAGAAAAGCTCACTTGAACCTTCTGTTCAGGTGAACCAAAAACACAAAATACGAGGGTTGTCTCAAAATAGCGTAGACAAGTTCCTTTATTCAGTTAATCGAAGACACAGGAAGGTGAAACTTGTGCCACAAAGGGGCTTCAAGTTATTTGCATTAAAATTATGTTTTGATATCAATTATTGTTTGAAATTAAATTAGTAAAATGAAAGCAAAAACGATCATAACTTCGACATGCGGCTCAATGTTAAAAACGAAGTTAAAAATCAACGTTAAGAAATAAAAATCGAGAGGAGAAGTACTTTCCGACTGAAAATATTCAAATAAAACATGAATTTAAATTTGTAAATTATTCTATTATTTACCCAATGTGTTTTGGCTACAACAATTTTTTAAAAGATTTTATAGCGCAATTTGTGACAAGTTAAAGTGTGAACTTGTAGCAAAATGATGATGTCAGCGTTTTAGGCGGCGCACCGGTAGGTAATAAAATTTTGTATAGATCTTAAAACAAATTCTTTGCCGATTTTAAAGTAAATAATATTAACAAAATTGCTTAGAATTGCAATTTGTGAATTAATAGTCTAGCAACATCGAAAATACTAGCATGATGATATTAAGTGAAAAAAGAAACCCCGATCGATGGAAATGGACGACAAAATGCTGAACGACACATTTCGGATGACAGACGTTAGATAACAAGTAATGCAGGACATGTTTAGAGTCGGCAGATCGTTTGTTCTTATGAAACAATTAAAAAAAACCTCTCGAAATGCATAATGAATGTGCACTCAGGAAAAATGTTTAAAGAAAATATTTTTTTTCCAAGCCGTTTCGGAAATAAAACGTTAATGTTATCGTAAACGATGTGAAGGGTTTAGCAACGACGTAAAGACTGGAAATCTTCGACGTCGCACATTGCGCCGCCTGGCAAAACCTGTTTTTACTAATTTTTCTTTTTCTCAAAAAATGAATAAAGCACGCTTTTGATTTTTGGGGTATTGTTTGACAAAGTGTCATGGAACAAAACATAGTTTTTATAATAAAATTGCACCGAACAGAATTTAAGTTTGGTGCACTGTCTACGTTTTGGGACAACCCTTGTAGTTGAAAATGGACAACGCAAAATATTTAGCACGTTACTCTTCCGAATACTTCAGTAAATTTTCAATCAGCAATGTCATTTTACCAAAAACTAATGGGTACACAATGAATACTTGACCACTACAGTTAAAAAGTATGGCTTTGCATATCTTTGTAATTATAGAAATGACAATAAATATGTCCTTCTTGATAAATAATGAGCAAATGTTTAAATATCATTGATAAAGTGTTATCCAAATATAATCTTAAAAAAAACTAACCAAAACAAAGCATAATTCAGATTAATTTTGCAAACGTCACTTTGGCTCTCATTACGTCTGTTTGTTTTAAAGAGACTAGGTGGTCAACAAACGTCACTTTAGCTCTCATTACGTCTGTTTGTTTTAAAGAGACTAGGTGGTCAACAAACGAACCAGCAGATCTTCCCTTAATTTTTTAGATATGATTTGTTTAGATATAAACTATCATTTAGTAAAGAAAAGATCCAACTATATCAGAAAGAATATTTTGCTATATCTATATACAGAGCTCTTCTCTTTGGGAGATTATTATAGTCTAAAAATTATCAAGACCATGCAGTCCTCTTAAAGCCTAGTGCATTCTGATTGTTCTTAATGAACCATCCCCACCTGTTTGACATTACCTTGATATTTCTGTCCGACTTATCGCGGTCGGTCATTACAATGCCAGGCGAACGAATTTCTCTCTCAAATTATGCAATGCTTTAAATACATATACACACTTCTCCTGTTTTTCTTAGTAATATTTATAAATGTGCATAACTCTAGAGATGTTTATATTTGAGTTTCATGTCTTTTTAACTCGTTTCATTTTTTATCTGGAACAGTGATGTAACACGAAGGTGAGATTTTCCCCCCGAAACATAATACATTACATTATAGCGTAACCTCTTCACATCTTTGACCTATAATGATTACTAATGTCATTGTTTGACCATATTTTCAATATGTGAGTGCAAATAAATACTATACGAGGGTTGTTAGAAAAGTTCACGGACAAGTTCGATTGTGAGCGGACTATTCGCGTAATACCAGCGAAACTTTTCAGATTTAAACTTGACGTATTTTCTAATAAATATGTAAAAATTTGTTTTTTTTTCAAATGCACCATAAAAAATATACAGCCTAATTATTATGATAAGATATGCTTTACGGAGCATGCCGGCTGTTTTATTGTTTTATATTTTGTACGCATTAATCCTTCTTAAGAAAATATACCGTTTTAAGGGCATATAAATGCAAGATAGTTCCTATGACTTTGCAAAAACTTATGAACGTCATTTCGTGAAAGTTTCAATTAAATTGAATAATTTATGATAGTTTTATCGCCGAACATGAACGACCAACACTTGAAAATTGAGTCAAAAACGTTAACGTCAATGGACATCTTGGAGCACCGGACCGTCATCAAATTTTGTGTGCAAGCAGGAAAATCTCCGATGGAGACCAAAGCAGTCATAGATGATGCTGGAGATGGCCCACATATGTAGAGGACAATGGTTTACAATAGAATCAGAGGTTTAAAGATGGAAGGACAGATATTTTGAGCTCTTGCAGCACCCCCACCAACCTCCACACAGCTCGAATCTTGCACCTATGGATTTATATATATAGCTGTATATTTAAAACAAAATATTAAAATCATATGATTTTTTGCATACTTATTTTCAAATGATAATCATTCAATAAAACAGACGTCACCCTACAAAGTACACAGTAATTTTTCCATAAATCACCTTCTCCTTGAACTTTTCTAACAACCCTCGTATACAAATAATCCGAGTTTTTTTTTTTTTTTACATGTTTTAATATTTTAGTTTCGTTTGTAACGTCTATTCAATTGGCTTACATTAATTCATCTATATCGTATAAACGCATAAGGTATGTATTCTCGAGCCTAGATACAGGGGTAGCAGATACTAAGTGGCATCATCGTGTTGCAGAAGGTGGAACAATGTATGCATCATTCACTATTTATCTAAATTGTTCGTACCATTTAAAATCTGACTATTTTCAAGGTATTTATAAATAATTTTCCTCGAAAAACAATGCTTCTGAAAACATTATATTGAATTTATCGATTATTTTCAAGTACAAAGTCTTGTCAGCAGTGATGATTTGTGCTTAGGTCCAAACACTGTTTCACTTCCGTTTTGCCAGAGTAACTGCATAGGGAGAGTTGATTAAAATCAAATCTCAAAAGTCATTATTTTTTGTTATCCACTATTGCATATACTTCTGGAAGGATATATTATAAAGGCATCATCATAACAGTAACTTGACCAAAAGAGCCGAATCACGTATCGTTGCAAGGCGCAGACCATCAGATCAAACTCGACGATTCGGGTCTCGTTTGATCCTATGATCCGCGCCTGGCAACTCAACGGGATCCGTCTCTTTGGATCAGGTTACTGATACGATATTATTTATGTATCCAGGGTATGAATTAATTATCTGACTTCAAAAAAGCATAATAAGATTAGTCTACATACAATCGTAAAATTAAAAAAAAACAAGTAAAATATTTATTATTCAACATTTTTTTAAAGATTAAGGGCTGCTACATTTTTTTAAGATTAAGGGTTGCTACACGGATCAATATACACGTCTAATAATCATCTTCTTTCTTAATCTTGCTGGACTCCTACGTCGTTCAAACACACAGTATCTTACGACTTGACCTTGTGCATTTCTAAAGAAATAAAAATAAAAATCATATACACTGATTAAATATATTTGAATACAGTATACCTATCAATTGGTTGGTGAATTCAAATGACAAAACATAAAAAATGGATTTAGGTGACCGAAAGACCTGCTTGGTGATATTATAGCTGTATAGTGTAAACCAGCTTTTATTCGTGACGACTTTATTTCGCGACACTGAAGATATACTGGTTCTTGGCTACTAATTTCGCGAATAAGATGTAGACTATCTGGAAAATAATTTACCAGAGGCATTTAAAGACTGAATCGCGGCGAGAAATATTCGCGACGAAGAGGCTCTCGCAAACCTCGCGATAATTTCTCGCACGCGAATAAAAGTTGGCTACAGTATTGGCCATTTGGATCTTACTTTTAAAACCATATGTATAAACTAATATGATGAATGTCTCTTCTAATTGTCCTATCCTAAATAAAGTAAGTTGCTATGTTTTGTGAATGACTTTGACTTCTCCGTTTTATGTTACATACCGTAATTAAATTTTACATTTAAAAAGATAAGAAATAGAGTACCTTAGAGGTGCACCCCCTACCGGCAGATACCACGGGGGTAAGTTGGAACCTAGAATCTGAGCTGTTCTTATGCGCGTCACACAAGATCTCTCTGAATATGTATAGTCCATTGCTAAAAAATACATGCGTATTTCAAACGTTTACATGTTCTAAAGTGCTGGAAAAAGCCCCAATCAAATGTAACATAACAGCAAAGATTCACAAACATTTTTTGATGTCATTTTTTTTTGATAAAGTTTATCAAACGCAGCAGCTACGAGCAACATAGAATCTAGTATGAGAGAAAAACAAAAGTTAAGATTCTCACAGGAACAGCATTTGATGAGGCGTCTCCTTCCTGTGGCAGCTTGGTGAATCCACTCACGTACCCTTTGTTTCTGCAGATGGTTCCTTGTGGCATACTTCCGGTTCTTATTGCTGTCAAAAGAATGACGTTATCACTGAGCTTAAACTTTTTTGATGATAGTGAGGAAAGTACAAAAAATACAGGGTTTGGATGCTAATATAAACAGTAACGAGGCTAGGACACCTTCAAATTGCGATTTTACTTTACTGTATTTCAGTCTATTATCAGTGATATATCAAATGAGTGACGACATCTCTAAGTTCAAAGTTTTTAAAACATTGGTGATGGAAAAGAATAGACAAAGAATTAATAAAAAAAATAACATGAAATGCGACACCTCCATACTACGATGTTCACTTCACTTTCTAGCAATATGAATAATGAAATTTAATATAACTTTACTTTTACAGTTTTAATTTCTAACAGTGTAAAGCAGAAAGTTAAACGGTTTTCTCATGACAAACAACAGTTAGAGTTTCACTTTGTACCCTTGTTGAGAATATCGATGCGAATTTATCGTCAGATAGTGTATAAAAATAATAAAATAGTGACTAGATTTTAGATTTAAATGTAAGTAAATCGACTACATTTTCAAAATGAAATTTAAAATGAAAACAAATGTAGACAAAAGTACTTCACATTCAATATTTTTCATTTTACCAAATCTATTTTTCGTATTCTACGATGGTTGTTTGAAAAGTTCTCGGTTAAGTTCGATTGTGAGCAGATTCTTCGCATGATACCAGCCAAACTTTTCAGATGTAATCTTGAAGTTTTTTCGAAGAAATATGCAAAAATTTGTTTTTTAAAATACACCATAAAATATATGCAGCTTAATTATCTTGATAAGATATTTTTCACAGAGTGTGTCATTTTTTGTTTTATTTTGTACACATTTTACATATTTAGAAAATGTACAGTTTAGAAAATGAACAGTTTAGCCGCAGATGCAGACTTAAAGGTTGTTAGATGCTGCTATTGTTCTAGGACATAAGGTTTACAATTGGAATCAGAGGTTTCAAGATGGAAGAGCTGATATTTTGAGCTCTTGCAGCACCCCCACCCCCACCCCCCATACAGCCCGGTTCTTGCACCTATGGATTTTTCTTTATTTCCTTATCTAAAGTCGAAACTGCGTGGACAGAGATTTTTGGACCTAAATGATCTACGATATGCCACAAAAGACATTATACAAAAACTTGATAAATAATGGTATGAACGTGCATTTAATAAATGGGTTAAATGACATGAAAAGTGTGTGGAACTGAAAGGTGTTTACTTTAAAAAAGAGTGACAGTTTTGCCATTCAGTCGTTCGACGTCACCTGACGTCGTTGAAATATGAAATGGTGCTCCGTAAATCTAATTCATGCAAAGTAAAAATCGCTGTATCTTTTCAATTTTTTTAAAAAAATCATATGATTTTTGCATATTTATTTTCAATTTGTAGTCATTTAATAAAACATACGTCATCCTACAAAGTACACAGTAATTTTGCCGTAAATCACTTTGTGTGCGAACTTTTCTAACAACCCTCGTATGTCAAGGCTATTACATAAATAACCATTGTTATCATTCATCATTTCAATTGCAATCACAATATGAACACATTTATACATTTTTATTAAGCAATAAACAATATTTTCATGTAATGGAATTAAACAAAATCAAATACGTTTTATAATTAATATAAATATAATATTATGATACTGAAATGACACAGATATTTTGAATGATGTATACGTACGCTGGAGAGCGCACTGGACGGGCCCCGGGGCGGGAATACAGTTCGGGGACAGGAGAGGTAGAGGTGGGGTGCCGAAAAATGTGACCATTCCATTTCCGGGACAGAACGAGGCTTCCGGTTGGAAAATTTCCGGTGTGGTATCTGAAATGAAATTGAAAGAGTGTTTTTACTGCGTTAAAATATCACAAGGCACGTATTTTGAAATATATACATATAAATGAAGAAATTTTGCCAATAAACTATGAGTGTCTACACGAAAATTAATGCTCACATCTTTGATATTTTAACACGTGTGAGATGATATCCGTTAACCACAACTGAATTTATCTGATCCATAATTAGTGTGAAATTAATCAATAAAAAACTTTCATTTTCGAGAAACTAACCAGAAATAGCAAAAATGATAGTAAGGTGGTGGGCACCATTTTGCGGATCTAAGTCAGTGGGAGTTTGATAAAAAATATTCTTGCAGTAATATGATATTGAATAAAACCGTAAGGAGTGAATGTATTTACCGGATATTCATTAAAAGAATACGTAAGAATTAAGATTTGACAAATTTTGAATAAAAAATTGGCCAACTCGTTACATGAATGCGCGATTTTAGTTTTGGTGGAAAGAATTTTATAAATAACTCTATGATTGAGGTGACCGAAAACACGGATTGACTAATTAAGATTACGGCGGACAGTGTAAAGATTTCATCAAACATCGGGCAGATGCATTGTATCGGACAAATGTGGTTTAAATATACAAATAAATATGCATACTCTGTATGTAGATTGCATACATTTTTTGAACTATGAACAGATAGTGTTGACAACTCTACGTTATATATTACATTATGAACAGACTTTTATCTGAAATATACATAAGGAAAAATATTTGGGACAGTGTAAAAATTAAAGAAAAATCTGACATAAGGAACAGAACTGGAAAAGAGATACAAGGCACTACACCCACCCTTCCCGTTTTTAAACAAAATTTTCATGCATGAAAATGCGATTAAGGGTTGGCATTTATTACAATGGATAATGCAAAAATTGAAAATAAATCCATTTGCAACAATAAAATGCATACGGATTATAATTTTTTTTATAAAGGTCATAAACATCAAAATACAAACACAAACTTTCAAAATATTTTTTTTCTGATTAAAAAAAAAGTTATTATCATTTAGTTCCTTCCCTAAAACCATGTCAACAATGGTAGAATTTTATACTGGTTTTGGTAGATAGGTAGATTTATGAGTAGAAAAGAAAAATTTTAGAAATTTTATTTTGGAAAAAAACTTTGCAACAAGTATCTTATTAATGAACTAAATATTTGATGATATTTTTATCAAATGTTGATAAATGTTGTACTTACATACTCCAACTGGAAAGAATGGAAGGTGGCCCGCCGTCACAACAACAGTAAACCCTGCCAAAATGCCAGAAGAAGGAGACCCATTGTCACTAACGATCTCCCAGAGAGAATGGCTAAACCTGGCTAAAAATGGTGAAGTGCAAGTATTTATGGATGCATAAAGCAATGGATAACTTGATCGTTTTTTATTAATTGTGATAAATTGACGTCGAAGTCAGATTCAAAACCAGAATTGTTTTAGTTCAGACTCAAACAAAGTGCACATCTTCAGTGATCGATATACATGTCAAGAACCCCGGTTAATAATATGTGAAGACTGTACTTTAGCTGTTAACCTTGCTAAAGCTCAGATAACTGAAAAGTTGCAAAAGTAGTTCTTTCCACATCTTTATTTAATCTTAAAATTGAATAGATCTCTTCGTTTCAAACAGCAATAAAACAAAACCACATGCCCAATTTTCGAATAATGTAAAAAGACGAAATTAAAGCATTTGATCAATTCAGAATGCTACTTTTTATATGAATAACATATTATATAACCTAATCTTAAAATTTAAGACAACTATTTAGTACATGAAAATAAATGATTTTATCTTTGGAGCTAATCAAATTTTAAAATTGTCCTTTAATCAATATCTATAATAACATCAATCCTTGGCTTGGGCTTTTTTATGTGATATTTTGAATTTTGAGTGGCATAACGGAACAAAACGTAAAAGAAAATAATAATAGACTAATTATATGACATCTAAAATACATGTACAACAGCCTTTACCATAATGTAAATATACATTTAACTTTAAATGTATATCATTTTTCTATAACATATATTAACGTTTGCGGTTGTTAGACGCCCATCTTTAATTTTATAACACACTGTGAAGATACAGTGATTCAATGTTGTTTATAAATCATTATGACATGCTATTTAAGACCATCATTTTTTTTGACATGCAATAGATGTTGACAAGCAACATAGACGTTATTACTTATATTCATGCTATCCTGCAACTAACACGTGTACGGTCATCAAACAGTAACATAAGAACAAAGATTTCCACATTTACGTCATTAATTTCTTCAATTTACACACTGTATATTTCAACGTTAAATTGTCCACTTACAGGACGAGTTTGCGGCAGAGTCCCACTTTTGACTGAGAGGTTACCTTTCTTATTAATGTTTATTTACATTTTTTTTTATTGCAACCTAATGAATCTTCTTCCCAGACAAATACACCATCAATCCTCGATTTCTTCAACGTTTGGAAATTCGGTTTTTTATTTTTTTATTTTTTTTTTGAAAGAATAGATGATACATGATAATTTTGGTGTTTACATGGATAATTAAAGCATTTCAAACATTCATATCTTTAGAATGTATAATTATAAAGAAATAAAAAAAAATCATGGTTTATGTCACATCAAACGGCATATTTAAGAAATATTTTAAGACCTTTTTTATGAACAATATTTTCTCAGTATGCTGGGAATTAAAAACCATGGATTTTCTGTTATACACGAAGACTTTTAAATACCACACTATTTTCTATATTCAAAAAATAGTTAGCGGATTTTCCGTTTTCTCGATTACTTCAAAGAGCACACGGCGGGTCTGAACGGTCAGCAGAGGATGCTCACTCCTCCATTGCACCTGATCCTGCCTCTAATTTTTGTAGAGGTCAGTGTTTGCTCATCTCCTGATTTTTGTATTTTTTCTTTGGACTTTTGATTTAGAACACTGTTAGTTATCGCCACATTTCATAATGGGGAAACGTTGAAATCTTTTCCCTATTCGGAGTACCTCGCACTATTTGTCAACGTTATCATCTGGGTACTTTCTTTTGCAGTGCAAAATCCCCGTAGACTTTTTATATCTAGCCGTGTATTCAAACCTGAAAACCTAGAGAGGGTGTTTCAAAGAAGAAATCTTAAAAACATCTCATACCCTTGAATGAACATCGTTTGAATCATGAGCAGAAAAGAAGCATAGAGAGGAGGGTGGTTACAATTTTTTCTCGCAGCAAACATTTTTACCATGAAGTTGCCCCCCCCCCCCACACTTGTTTGGTAGCGTTCAAAAATTGAAGTGGATAGAAGGAAATAAAGAGAAAATTGAAGTTAGATATAAATTTAGTACGTACAGCCAACGGATTAAGATTTTAATTTTGGGGGGGGGTTTGTCAAGATTTTTTAGATGAGTCTCCCCCCGATTGTGACCGACTTTTTTCATACTTTTTGTTAGGCAATCATTATTTAACGAATTGTCTACGGATTTTCCGTTTTCTCGATTACGACAAAGAGCACCTTTAACATATATATTTTATACACACCTACCTTTTTGCGATCCAAAATTGATTCCGTGCATTACTCCATGTGTCAATTAAGATACTGTTTGTTCAAATCTCTTCTTACCTGTTTTACCAATTTAAACAAAAACATGGCACAGATTTTATAACAGATGAGTTTTGTCCTAGGTTACCCCATAAAGACGAACGGAAATTTTTGTTAATCTTTTAAAATACTTTCTTTAAAAAAATTGCAGATTTTGATGATGAAATTAGGAATTAATTAAAGTTTGAAAACGTTCATCTCAAATGGTATGCAGTTTAGAAAGTAACAAGAGATTTGGCTGAATACATACTTTTATGACAATATAATGAATCATAATATAGAATAATAATAGAATATAATAGAAGGTCTTGGTCAGAAAAATGCCTTCACGTATTCGAAATTACTTTAGATTATCATAAGTCCTTTCTTGAATTACATGGTGAATTTTCAAAGCCAGTTTTACATTAATCGTTTGTCAATTTTATCGAGAATAATTTGTGCACATTTCATTGCTTTTTTTATCAAATGAACTAGGAAGACACAATAGATCACATTATTCCGATGGTTTATCATTGTAATAAATACACGACCAGCTAGCCTCTCATGCAGATCAAGTGTTTATGCCGGGCAACTCTATTGTTTTGTTCCAGCAATGTGAGGGTTAAACAAGAGATAGAAGAAAACGAAGATTACGCTACAAAATAATGAATTATTTATTTATCATTATAATATATACTGAAACGAAATAAAACGCACCTATAAAAATGGAATGACCTGACAATGAATAAACTGCCCCGGGGCAGACTAGCTGAGAAGCTCAGAGGCGACACCGTGGAGAAGCCTTAGCAGAAAAAGGAAAAGTCTTAAGAAGGTACTAGTAAGGAAAAGTAAAGGCTAGGGTAGGGATTAGAGATAGTTTCACCAGCATTATTGGTATCTGGGGAATTAATTTGGGAATCAGGACGTAGTAAATCTGCATAAGATTGAGGCACCTGGTTTTCCAATATTAATAGGAACCCAGTACCGGGAGGTCTCCGGTAGCAGTTTACCCAGTCTATAGTATACCCGGTAAAACCTCTGATATAATAATTATCGTATTAGCAAATCTATAAACTCAGAAAGAATAGTAGAAAATATCTTTATGTAATCAGGTTAATCAATATACTCAGGCAGAGTATAGTAGAAAAATTATATATCCCTTAAAAAGAACCCTTATATTTAATATTGTTTGAGTAACACGTTTAACAACACACCTTTATAAACGATGTGTATGTCTTGTGTGCTGTATTGATATGTCTTATTCAAAGTATCACACCAGTTATTGTTTTCACTATATAACCACTTTAAAGAAAATTAGTTTTAAAAATCAGTTTTCATTTTTCTTGACAGCATATTTTTGGAATAAATTTCATCAGCTAGCACCAAAAAAATTGAAAAAATGCACACGATACGGCATTTTCACAAAATATCTAGCTTCAAAAAAGTCTAACCTCAAAACTTTGTGTTTTCCCGTTGTATTTTCATTGGTACAACAATTTCTACACATGAACAAAGGATAATGTAAAACTTAAGCCTAGGAAAAAATAATTCTAAAGTATGTATGGAGGTACAACTGACCAAGTTCATTTTGATTTGTTAATTACTGGTGTGTTACCTTTAAGACTGAAACGTATCAAATGAGTACTATTTCTACAAAACGATATTTTAATACCCCCGACATGAAGCAATTGTACAATGTAGTTTGCAACTCTATGTTAACATATTAGGCGTCACTGTATGATGTACGTTAATCCGACTTTTATCAAAACAATACCTTTAACATATATTTGTATTTGCATACACAATGGCTTTCAAGCCTTACATTTTAAATAAATGCATATACCATAGGACCAATCGCCATTAAGTAAATCAAACAACTTTGTAATATCAGCCAAGATTTTATGTTTCATACTTTATTTACAAGCGAGATTAAAAAAAAAAAACCCAGCTTGTTAGAGGAATCAATAGAAATCTCGTACAATTGTTCTCTTTTTGAACCCCACTCCTGTTCCGATTAAAGGCATCCGACGAACAAACACACAGTATCGCACAGTTTGCATAGATCTCCCACTAAAATACAAACAGACACATAAAGAATTTAATTTTAGTTGTAACTCTCTATTTGATTGGGTAAAACGTTTTAACATCACATGACATGTGCTGCTATATAACGATAGGATATTAATTTAATCTTATACAAAACCTCTGAAATAATATATAAAAACATCGTAAGATTTGTTCTTACCCTAGAGGACTGCCCCGAACTGGACAATACCAGGGTGGCAAGTGTGGACTTAGGTTTGATGCTGTTCTAAGGCGTGTCACGCAAGATTTGTCTGAATATGTGTAATCCATTGCTGTAACAAACATAGAGAAAAGTGTAATTTGAATTTTTTTATGACAAAAGAAAAAAATAGTGTACGTACTAATTATTTTTCATGATGACAAAGTTGTATATCAATATTTCAAACATAATGGACATTTATTCGAAACACGACAACTTAAAAAAGAAATCATTGCTTTATCAGTATTACGGATTATGGTAACGTGGGTAGATTCCAAGAGTAATTCAAATAAAAAAAGCCACAATGTATGTTTAAAAATATTATCCAAAACAATTGCGGTGTTATATGTGAAATAAATGAGCACATAAATAAATGAGTTCATAAATACAGCAGATCTCACATGAACAACATTTGATGAAGGCGTTTCCCGCCATCCGGAGTTTTGTCCATCCACTGATGTATCCTTTGTTTCTGCAGATAGAACCCCGAGGCTGGCCCTTGTTGTTATCCTTGGTGACGGAAAAAAAGGAAAGCGCTCTTACTTGTATTAAGAGAGAAACTTAGCCCATGTTTGATAAAAAAGTAAGATAAGAAGAGGGGTTGCTTGTTAAATATAATCGTCATAATATGAAATTGATTGATTAATTTTATTTTTCTTTAAACTTTATGCAAAGTGAAAGGTAAACAAGAAATTTGACAAATAAATGAAAAAAAATGAGTACATATTTACAAAGACAATATTGCTCAATATTCGATAAGTTTCTGTATCCATAATAAGGTTAGTAACTAACTGTATACTAAAATTTTAACGAAAGTGAAATAAAATACTTTCCTCTTTAAAATTTAAATATGTCATGAAGAGCAAGAAAAAATAGATACACGTACGCTGCAGGGGCGGGTACACAGCTTGGGGTCAGTAAGGTGGGACCGTCACGAAAAGTGACTATTCCATTCCTGGACAGAAGGAGGCCTGCGGTTGAAAGAGTTCCGGTTTGGTGACTGCAATAATAGTGGGTGTGGTGTGACATCTTTGTAACATATTAATTGTTGGGCTTATGGACTAAATATAAACCTTTGTCTTAAAAAAATTGGTAAACGATATTTCAATTACCGCTGTATCACTTATATTTTTGAATTATTCCTGTAAAAGACAAACATTGCATTGCATATTAAGGTTTTGTGGTTTTAAAATATTACAAAAACCAGATTTACTCATAATTTCAAAGAAAATTGGATATGCAAAGGTTTCTTTCAAAATACTCCAAATATTTCAGTTAATCTTAAATAAGATTTCAGTTTTCTACTTTTACCTAAACCGACTGATTTGAATGTTATGTTCACAATTAACATTAACAATTGGACATCTTTTATTTCAAGTTTTGTCTTTATTTTAATATAAATTAAATTAGTAAAATAAATTCATGAAAAGAAGCATTGAAACAATTTGTTAACATTAAGTAAAATTCACATAATTACTCAGTTTAATTCCCGATATAAACAAGACTCTTTTGATTTACATGTTTATGGAAAATTGCAGTTATTTCAGATATATACAAAAATCAAATTTTACTTGAGAACATAAACAAGCAACAAAAGAGATGAAAAAAAATAATTGTTTAATACTCACAGACTCCCAAAGCTGATTGCCCCCGCCATCATCAGTGCAGCTAATTTCATTAAAGCCATTTTGTTGATGAAAACACAAGTGGTGGGACTCCCCTCTCACTTACTGGTTTATAGTGTTTTTAAAGTTCATTACAAGTACTAGATTACCTGACTTTTCATAAGTTTTAATTTGATAAATCAAATTTCCAGTTCAATGCATCATTATCTGTGTTCGGAGTCAAAACGAGTAACATAATTTTGATAATTGAAATGCACCTATGAATATGCGAATTTTGTACTTTAACCGTACATACAAATGTTTTTAATGTTCTAACAGGTGTTTTTAACTATTTTGCTTAAACAATTAATTTGAATAATATAAACATACTAGTTACCCATCGATTTTTTCAAGAAACGATAGCGCAATCTAATTATAAAAGCTTTTACTGAGTTCAAATTTTAAATGTAATTTGCAATGAATTTTTATAACTTTTGTTCTATTTATTTGCAAAATATTTTATTCTTGTATTTTATTTCTCTATATTTTAAGTATTGTTTATTTTGCTTGCCTTTTATTGTCTCGATCAATTTGTAGCGGGTTTGGGTTAATGTATTATATCATTTATTGCAAGAGGCCCATGGGCCACATCGCTCACCTGAACAGCAGTTCCTTGTAACATTCATATGCTATTTCTATTTTAAACTTTAAAACCCTTTTTTGGGGCCCCAGTATTGGTCCAGGGTTTATGGTTGGCTCTAACAATTTAGAATCTACACTATTTAAGGATGCTTGCATAGTAATCTCACAAACTGTAGGATTGTAATTCTCGAGAAGAAGATTTTAAAACATTTTACCTATGTATTTCATTGTTAAACTTTGAGCCCCGCCTGGGCCCCAGTTTTAGTCCGGGGTCACGATTTCTGCAATTTAGAATCTTCACTATAGATACAAGCTTTTGTGTAAATATTGGCATTTCTAGTGCAGTGGTTCTCAAGAAGAAGATTTTCACGAACCCTTTACTCACTGTTTCGCAATTATCTCCCTTTTAAAAAGGGATAAGCCCTTTATTTTAGCAATTTATAATTCCCTTCCCATAAGGATGCCTTGTACTAAGTTTGATTAAATGTGGCCCAGTGGTTTTAGAGGAGAAGTCAAAAATGTGAAAAGTTTACAGACGGACGGACGGACAGACGGACAAACGGACGACGGACAACGGGTGATCAGAAAAGCTCACTTGAACCTTCGGTTCAGGTGAGCTGAAAACAGATCGTATTGATGGTTAAAATGTATCGGACAACAGGCGGAGTCCAAGTGAACCTCTCACAAAGTAAAGTAGTGTAATTATAAAATATTTCTATAGAATATAGTATTATTGGTTACACAATGATATTATTGATATTCTGTGTACATAAGACAAGGGATAAAAAACATTGAATAAATTAAGTTATCTATGAAATGTATTTTTGCCACTTCACTTCGTTAACAATTGCGAAAGAAAACATTTAATGTTTATCGATATATTACCTGGTACAAGATCATTTTTATTTCTTTTAAACTTCATTCTAGCTGTGATGTTTAAAGTTATGTGCACGGGTATTTGTTGATATCATACAACAATTCAACAAAAAATAGACTGTAATATTTAATTTAACTAAAGAAGTAATTAAATGTATAATCAATAAACATATCTGCATTATAAACAAGTGTACATGTATTATGGAAAGATAGCATCACGTAACATTTATTTCCAACTTTTCCATTTTGAGAATTTTTGAAAACCAGTAATGTCAATTCAATTTTCCAAATGATTAAGACATTACAACAGCACATTCAATATAAAATTTTATAACTGAACGATTTATTGAATGGCCATCTTTGCACAAACAATGACCTTGTGCCCAACGAATGACATCAAATGCACAACTTCCAAATTTTATGTCAAATGAATATACTGTAAATTCCTTATTTTACGCGAGTACTTAATTCCGCGATCCCGCTGGTTTGTATGAAATCGCGAGAATATAAAATCGCGACTGCGAAAGTTTAACCCTAATCTCTTACAGTTCTTAACTCTTAGAAAACAAAAACGAGATTTTAAAATCCGCGAGAGCTGCTTCTCGCGATTTTACGCGGATATTGATTCCTCGCGTTTAATTAGGAATCTACAGTAAATGTACTGTATATAGAAAATTAAAGGTCATGATAAACTGTTTCATTTCTTATACATATGTATATAAATTGTGGACAAACTTAAAAACAAGCCAACAATACTTGAAGAATTTTATGTTTTCCAAGTGTTAATGTTTCGCAACCTTTACATGATATTTGGCCGCCTCCATTATCCTTATAGATTTACTCTGTTATTTGGCCTTTCTTATCAAACAAATTTATCACACTTGCTAAAAGTTGTTTTTCAGCGTTTTGGGGCCTTTTTTGGTTTTCAATGAACATATGAGGTGCTAATGAATTTGTTATTGATAATGATAATGATTAAAGGTACAAGGTAAACTTTATTATGCATTTGAAATTTTTATTAAATGTTGTTTACTGGTAAGAATGGGGAAAAAATCGTAGTTAATTTGTGAGATTATTATTCCGACATTTGACAACAGGTAGTGTCGGAAGCCGGTGGCTGCTCTGGTTGATGTCAAAATGGACTGGTAAAGAACGAAACGAAATACGAAATCCATTTACATGTATGAGGTTCTATATATATATCACGGGGTTTTTTTTTTCACGTGTATCCAATTTCCCCTTTGTTTGCGAGGATTTCCGAATCGCAGAAAATGAATCAGCATAAAAATGATACAAAGTTTTGTTCTTGTAATAGAGTCCTCTCTTTGCTTATAAAGTAAACAGGTAAGTAAAAGTACGGTGAAATGTGTCCAGTTAGTTTAGTTAGATGGTAGAAATTGCGGGATCGGAGGGCAAGCGCCAGATAACAGGTAGGTAAGGCTCATTGTCTTATTTATAATCCATTGACAAGCTTATGGAAGTGGTCACGTTCCTTGCGTAAACCGATGTCTAACTATACCTGAGCTACTGGTATATGTAACGGTACATAATCTATTGATCTATGATTGTTTGCTTCTCTGAAAATAATTATCGGTAATTATTTCATATTACAGAAATCGTGTAAATGGTCTCATGTCCGAATTTTTCATTATTAAGAGAAACAATTTAGATACTTTTCCCTCTCTTACCTCACACGTTAAACAATCATGAATTATATTTTCACTATGACTTTTAATTGTGAAAATTTGATTCGCGTAATTTTTTTTTATACTGTTCTAGGGTCTGATTCGCGGAAAAGAAAACATGACGCTGAAAAAACCTGATATAAGTATGAATTCATTAGCATATTTTTTTAACAAACAACTTTTGAAGAATGCATATTAAATGAACATACATTTTGAATGAACAAAATTTTTGACTATAACTTCTATAAGACAAAACTTAATTATGATATGATTAAATAAATCTTCTTTTGTAACAATTTGAACCCTATTTCAGACAAATTAATGTTCCCGGTGATCTGTACCTTTCTATGCATTTTTATATGTTGATTATAGAAACAACAGTTAGTATTGGCCAATAAATTTCATGCCGACATTACTGTTGGTGTGGGAAAATCAGTTAGTACACGCATTAACCAGCAGTTTTTGTAATTAAAGTACTGTTTTCCGGGTCCGATTTGAAACAAAGTATTAAGTTGAAAGATTTTTATTCAACTTGCATTTCACAAACTGATCATCATACGAGTTTGGGTACAATAACAATATTCTTCAAGCGTCGGAACTACACTGATTCTTATAATAATGAATTACCCGAGATCGGATTACAATCAAAACAGCTAGTTGAAACAGTATATTTTCATTTGTTATCATGCCCATATTTCAGTCATTGACGTACAATCTAAATCTGTATGAAAGCTAATGAAATTATTTCCTTAGATATGTGTTTACTTTATATGCATAAAACGAACTTTAGATAAAGTGGATACAGGTACATTAAAGTAACGGAATTGTAACATCAATTTAATCAAATAAATATTAAGTTTGAATTATACGGCACATATGCAACTCGCTAGCGCGTCTGGATAAGGTTGTGTTCTGAGAATTTACCAGTATTAATGGCCGAGTCATTAGTTGAAAATTATGAGTCAGGTTTTTAATTTGCAGTGTTTTGTCTCCACTTACTCAATTTTTTATTATATAATGTTAATTGATTGCAAAAATATTACTAACATGATATCAAATGAACTCGCACTTATTTTATTCAAAGATGAAGTAGTTTACATTGCAATAACCGTAAAATCGGCACACTAATGTTCATCAATGTTCGTAACACAACTTAAAATTCTACATTTGATATTATATACTAGTATCTGTAAGGTTTCTTTTCAGAAGGTAGAAATAAAGTAAAATTAAGGCATGAAAAAAGTTGACGATGATTGAGGACTGGATAAAACTGGAGCTAAGATGTACGAGGAGCATTACAGATTAGAGTCCAGACATCAAGGAATTCGTCGAACAAACACACAGTATCTCACAGAAAACCCAATTCTTCCACTGAAAATTAAAAAAAAGACGAAATCATAATGTAGAAAATCTCGATTGTAAACATGTATAGCATGGAGAATCAGAATATTGTGTAAGAAAGAAATCTGCAAAATTATAACAAAATTGAAGCACAACTTCACCTGTGCAATAGTTTTTATTTTCTTAATTTTATTTCGAGACATTGTTTTTAGCTTGGGATAGGATTGCGACTAGGATAATTTACCAACATATTTGAATTTCTATCATATGATAAAATGTCTTTATGATTTTGAACCCAAATATCCAAATGTATTCCTACAAAGATCATATCGCCCCATTAATGGTCTGGGGATTTTAGAATGCAACCTCTGCTATATTTAAAATGATATCTCTTGATATAAGGTTTTAGAAATGTTCCCCAAGACATTTCTTTGCTCTAATTTGCACCCCTACTGGGACTCCGTTCTGTTCAGCTAATTGTTCATCAAATGAATATTAATTCATCTTTACTTATTAGTAAATATCATCAACAAAATATTGTACCACTGCATAACTTATCGACCTCTAAACGTTTTCAGAAACGGTTGATGTTAATACATTATAGTATAGCTGCGTAATAGTCCGAAGTATCCGATGTTCTCCAGGCCTTTTTAACGATATTGATATTTTGCTTGCCAGTAAAACGAGTAAAATATTAAAATCGTTAAAAAGGCCAGGAAACGTCAGATATTTCGGACCAAGTTACCTAGCTGACCTGTAATTAAAATTATGTGAAACAAAACCAAATTATTGCAAACATCTAGAACGGCAAACTTGGGGATTTAACCCAAGAACCTCTCACAAGAATAAATTGTTATAGTATATATATTATTTTATCAACGAGTCATTGATAGTTTAATCTTTCCGGTAAAAAGAATGCCTACACTATAAAAAAGACTCTATAATTCTTAATATAAAAACTTACCTATCCGTATGTATACAAATTTCTCGGATGTAAGAGTTATCTAACCTTCCTAACTTAAAAGACCAGCTGACGTTGTTGAAAAAAAAAATACTTATATACTTCCAAGAATATGTACATGTATATCAGACTGTCTCTCAAATTCACTATGAAATATAGTTTTTTTTACCTTAAACAAGAGCTTTTCTGTATTTTACTTAGTATACATATATACAAAACGAGCAACAAATTTGCGAACACATAATTTGTAAATTATGAACATTTTGATAATTTTTTTAAAATTTAAATCGCTATGTAACAACCTTCAATGATACAACGCCGCTTAGTGATCATTAAGCGTTGCAATTACAACGCCTAATGCCATAAATTAATGCATCAATAGTTAGCATCTCGAACCGCTAATAATAAATAGCCGCTAAATGATAGAATTGTATCTTTAGACGTCACAAGTGCACAGCAACTCTAACGTAAAATAAAACAAGCAAAAATCTACATTGCACATTGTAGCATTAGGCGTTGCAGTTGCAACGCCTAAAGCTATAAATTACATATTGTAATGCACTAACAGTTGACATCTGCAACCGCTAATGATAAATCACCGCTACATTTGTAAATAATAGAATTGTATCATTAGGTGTCACAAATCTACAACAGCCCTAACGCTTAATAATACTAGCAAATATCTGAATTTTAGATTGAAGCATTAGGCGTTGCAATTGCAACGCTTAATGAAACTTAAAATCATTAATCGGCGTTGTGTCATTAACGGCTAAATCAAATTCATAACAATAACAAATTTTAGTGTGTGTTATATGGTACTCAACAAATGTGTTATAACAGATTAATAGTTTTTTTTTTTTGAAATCTTTTTTTAAACGAAATAATTTTTTTTTATTTATAACAAATTAAACCGGTTATAACAAATTTAACACATTTTTTACGATTTAAACAATTTTGGCTTAACGAATGAAGTAAGTGATAACGAATTCAACAAAATCGGTATGTATATCAAATTCAAAATAATCTTTGTTTAGTTCCTAGATGCGTTTCCCTACATAAATATGTTTTAGCTTTATGAATAGCTTCTTCGACTGAAATTGCAAAAAAAATTATTAATGTCAAAGCCTAAAATTAAATTCCAAACAAAAGAAAACACATTATGTTTATATATGATTCAATAAAAATTTACATGTAGTTTGCTTCTTATTAAAATCACAAATCAGTCACTGAGAAAAAAAATAATGTTCTTTTTCACACATATCAGTTGTAAAAGTAGTAAACAATTTTTAACAATAAACAATTTTTATTTTGTTTTGAATAAATGATGCATTACTGTCCACTGAATGTCTTTGATTCAAAGCAAACTAGCATTTTATAAACAACGATTCTTACATACCCTAGTGTTATACCGCCTACAGGAAAGTACCATGAGGGAAGGCCAGATCCTGAAAATTCAGGAGTTCTAATGCGAGTCACACAGGTATCGTCTAAATAAGTGTATTCCATTGCTAAAAAGAAAAAAAAATCAATTTACATATACATCGACTTCAACAATGAGATCATCAACTTGATTATGCTTCACTGGGATGGTAACAAAAGAAGAAAAAAAAGAAGTTTGACGCAACACAAATCAAAACATGAAATATTTGTTCTATAAGAATTGTGACATGGGACATACAATTATTTTGAGAATAACATTGTCTTTGGAATAATAACATGGAAAAAAAGGGGTTAAGCTGAAATATATATAAAAAAATAACAAAAAGGGCCTTTACAGCATTGTCGGTTAGTAATTGTCTATATTCATGTGTTTTATCGCAACTGACTTAGATCAGTTTTTAATATGCATTATGATATTCTATTAATAGGATTTCATAAAACTCCCACAGAAAAATATTTCTTTCTCTCGGCTATGAAAAATAGATTCTGAAATTGTCATAATAGAATCAAATGTATCGGCAGTGAAAATTACAAAAAATGGCTTAATTCAAAAGTTAACTACAAGCTCTATCTTTTATGTGCAAAATGCTTTGTTGAAGCCTAATCTGCAATGAAATATCCGTTATTTTGAAATTAAATCAATTAAATCTTACAAGAGCAGCATTTGGCATAGAATGATCCCTCCGGCGGAACTCTGGTCCATCCACTGAGGTAGCCTTTGTTCCTACAGATAGTTCCTTGTGGTCTTATACCCGATACCATAACTATTGATAGAAGAACTCGGCGATTGGCATGCACAATATTATATAGAATTTCAGTATTTGTACAATAATGAAAAAATAAGAAAATTAAAGACAATTGACTCTGATTTGCCAAAAACAAAAAACAAAAAAGAAAACGAAAGAAATGACTACAAAATCCATGCTGCCAAAACTTCATAGCTTTGACAAGAGATGAAGGCAGTATAGGCTTAGTACAATAATGAAGAAAAGAAAAGCTAGTCAAAGGGTTTAATCAAGAAAAGCAACTGATGATTTCAAAACTTGTTTTTTTTTTTAAATACTTGCAAAGCAGGCTAAGGGAAACAAACTTGAAAAAAATCATGCTGAAAAAACTTGGATGAATAAAGATGACATAGGAAATCTGTAGACGTACCCTGTAGAGAGCACTGGACGGGTCCGGGGGCGGGGACACAGCTCGGGGTATTGATGGGAGGACTGTCAACGAACGTGACCATTCCATTCCCGGGACAGAACTTGACTTCCGGTTCGAAGAGTTCCGGTTCAGCGACTGAAATGAAGTTTTGATCTTTGTGTGTAACTATTGATGTCACACTGATAATAACATACAAGGAGGAAAGCTATTGTGAAATAGCACATTTATGTGTTAATATATGGTTCTACGTGTATTTACTAGTAAATATCAGAACGACTTCATTGTTGTTTACGTGCACATATATTTATGTCTATTCGTGCAATATATAGAATATTAATTGTTGTATTGTTTTCTTAACAGTCAAATAAAATGAGATAAACAAGCGTGTCTTTTTCTTACACGCAATGAAATCAATTAAACTAATTAACCGATATTGATTTCTTTTTTATAAGACATTCAATTTCCAGACGCGCTAGAAATGAAGGATATATCTCTAAAAAATGTCAAATAATCTAGTAGAATTACCTGGAAAAGCCAATACATATACTAGTGCCGGCTAATTTCACAAGATAACATTTGAGTAAATTATTTACTTGTGTACATTTAAAACATATTTGAAAATTTGAAAAAAAAATTAGAAAACAATAAATGTTACTTAATAATTTAAGTAGAATTTGGTCACATGCATGAACTAGGATTAAAATGCCCCATTGGACATTTAGAGCCGAACAATTTCATGCCGGTGCGGTTGTACTCACAAGCTCCTCTTGGGAATCTGGAGAGGGACTGCGACTCCCCTCTACAAACTAACACCGCTATCACCAGTACAGTAAAATCCCTGAAACACATAGTTGTTCTCTCAAGTCAACAGCTGAACACACTGAATTATTCTGTTGATCAGAATTTATACAATTTTTAAATTAAATTCACAATTAATCAATTTTTAAAACAATCAAAACCTACTTTATTCAAGGTCTTAGGAATTGATATAGGATAACAATTGGCGACTTCACTTGACTGATTCGATGCTTCAGTTATGTTAATTATGTACTTTAACTATAGTTGTTGCTATATATAGTATATCAAGTTAATAAAGTTGTTTCCCGGACAATGCCCCGCAAGCACTAGCTGCACCTGCCTACAAAAAAGATAAGACCAGTGTATAAATAGAAAATTGCTCGTACAAACGCACTCAATTACTTCTTCAACATTCTAGGAAATAAAGCTAGGATAAATCAAGCGGGATAAAAACACAAATTGTTTTGCTTTTAAAGAGGTTCGTACCTCTGTTTTAAGGTAACAATTTTGGGTCACCTCTAGTCTGAAAACTCTGCATCATATATTTATTCTACTCGTATATTTATATTTTGCAGTGCCCAATTAACTATATTGAATAAATTACTTAGTTAAGTAAGGGACTATATTTTGTGGCGGAAGGTTTTCAAGAAGAAAATTATTTTTTTTTAACTGAATAGTTTTTTTTAGGACTGTTACTCTAGCTTCCTAGTTTTCAGTGCAGATCAAACATCCAGATAGATTATGCAATATGATATCTTCATGGTTTTCCGGAAAACTTTTTTGAACATTTTTTGGTGTTTTTATCGACATATTCTGGCATATTTAGCTTATATTTCATAAAATTAAAGTATAGAAAAAATTAACTCAAATTTTTGCCAAAAACTAGCTTATTTCATGCCATATCTCAAATTCTTGAAATGTGACTCCTACTTGTTTTACTTTTACATGAAACATTGGATTTTAGCCTATTTGTTAGAAAGGTTTTGGAAAGATGTCTTTACTAAAAGTTTGTTTTTATTATTTTACGTTATAATTTGAATACATCAACATTTTGTTTAATCTTAACATATGTTTTTGTGCTCATTATGTACTGGCATTCGAAGCCACCAGTAAAGCAATGTCTTTTTTTTAAACTTTGACTTTGTATTACTTATATTTTCACTACATGTGTTCAACTTCATACTGTAATAAAATAATAGCTCAATACTAAATAATAGTTCAAACCATAAATATGTGTTTGATTTCTTTAAATAATTAATTTCCTTGTCCAATTTTAGTAATGATTTCAGTAAAATTATCCTTTCTGTTTCAAAAAAAGAAATGTGACATTAGTTAATTTAAGAAAACAATATTAGTCCCCATCTTTATATCTAAATGGTTTTCGGATAACATTACTTGTATTGCAGGTGCCAACCTCCTTAAATAAACTTGCGTAAATTGAAATGGCGAGTCGTACTGATGAAATAACTCTTTCCACAAAGTATTGCAGAACAAATTATTTTAATGACAAAGAAATTAGTAAGTTTTGCAATTACAAATCCGATGCCTTTTCATGAATATCAATGAACCTTAAGGTAGAGCAAATTCAATCACGTTGCGCATGTCACCAGGAAATTAGTTTGTTTTCATCGTTTGATAAATTACACATCCATCACTAATGTGTATTTGCTTAACAGCTGTTGATTTGAAACATGATCAATTGTCATAAGTGTAATACGTTTTTCATTTTTTTGCCTGTTTTTAAGATTAGGATGGCACTCGCACGAACTAAAAATAGCCCTTATAGGAAAAAAAACACATCCATCATTTTTCCAGAGATGTATGTACAATTACCTCCCTGATACCTCACACACTTCACCTTATTTTTACCATAAATTTCTACAGGAAATTAATTTTCCCCATAGGAAAAACAATTTTCCTATAAGATATTTGAAATTTCCTACCGGAATAAAAAAACTTTCTATAGGAATTTAAATTTCGGTAGGATTTGAACAAAACTCCCATGATAGAATTTTAAAATCCGATAGGAAATCTTAATTTCATATAGGAAAACAACCCGTCTGAACTCCTACAGGATATACTTTTTTTCCTTTTGTAAATATAATTCTTATAGGATTTTAAGAAAATCCTATAGAATTTTCAATAAATATTGTAGGAAAATTATTTCTTCTAAGGAAATTATAATTTTCCTGAGGGATATTTATTTCATATTTCACCTGCCAGGTTAGACACACTAGAAACAAAATTGGTTATATATTCTCTAGATCATGGTCTATCATTTGGTATGTATGGAGTTTTTCAAAACTGCCTTTTATGCACTTCTTAAGCACTTCTTAAAATAATTTAGCAATAATAAAGGTGTTGACCCTCCATCGATTTTTGTATAACAGTCTAAAATTAGCTGTCAATATCACGTGGTTTGGTTGATATTCAAAAGGAGGAATTTCTTTCATGGCAGGAAATTTTTTTTATTAACTTATTAAAATTTTTTATCTTTGTTACACCATCGAATTCAGCATTGTAATTTACAACATAAGAGTAACTTTTATAGGTAAACAAAAAAAAATGCGTTGTCACCATTTTTTATAACTGACACAAACTATAGCGTATATTGCTTTAATATATCGAATTTTACGATTCATTCATAATGATGGATCAACTTATTTCACTTTGGTATGGTACTATTTAATTTGAGTATTTTCTACCTTAGTTCTTCAGAAATCAGATCTTTTTCATGTACTTGTTCATGTAGCCCCTGAATAAACCGAATCATTTGGACGATAGCTAACTTTCAGTTATTTGTCTGCGTGTGAATATGAAAATACATGTATATCTTAAAAGTATCTCTTGCTTACGTGTAACGCGATATGACAGTAGCAATTGTCGTAACACTCGAGAAAGCATTTTACTTCTTAAATTAAATACCGTACATACCATAATACAAAAAAAAGAATTTCACCTTTGTGAATTTCAAGTGAGAGGGGCTAGTCGGGTAAATTTAAACAACGGATGAGCCCTTGTAACATATGTCAGCGGCTCCTTTTTGTACAATAAATTTAAGAAATCTTTACCATGATTTTAATTTGACAAGTTTCAAACAAGAGTAAATAAAATTGATTTTTTTGATTAGTGTAAATAGTTCGGACGCCGATCGAAATTGAGTTACCAGGAATAACATACGCTGAAAATACATCTTACAACTTATGTATTTGGATATATGAAGAAAATTGATAATAACCACCGATTTATTATTTTAAAGTTCTTAAAAACTACTTACAGTGATTACGTAGGGTAAAAGGTCAATTTGTTACACTCACTCGATCAAACACAAAAATTATGGGCGCTTAATCTTTTTTTTTTTCATTATTTTTTTTACAGTAACAAATACATATATTGAATATGATATTTCATCAAAACATATTATCGGTCGATTGTGCTACAAATTCTGTTGTAAACCTGACTATTATAAAGTTAGAAAATTTATAAACCTTTCTATATGAAAAATAGAATTTCGTGACTAAATACAAATATAAACATGTGCGACATTGTGACGTCACAAAAGCGAAATCAACACCTATACACTATGCACCAAACATTTCACTGCTAAATCCCTGAAGATTATTAGTTTTTAGATTTATTACAATAAAACAATTATATCCTTTTGATATCTATCATTGCCAGGATTTATAGAACTGATGAGAGTACCGGTATATCAACCCCGGACTTCGTCGTCGGTCAATATACTCTAAATATATCGGGATCAAGTCTATAAAACCATGTATTGACCTCATCAAAAGGCTATAATTGTATATATTATCAAAACCGCTTTGGTTGGCTTTTTCCGATAGCGTCACGATCATTTCTGTCAGCTACGTCAAGTATAAACAATACACGCCGCCGGTGTGAAAACTTTATGATTGGTCAACTCCTTTTCTTAGGCGGAGTTATCTGTACAAGCTTATGCAATGCCAGAGCTGAAGGATTTCTCAGAACAGTTTATTAACCCCCAATATGGAGTCATTATCGACTATCCCCTACGTTTAAATTCTGTGCAAAACTCTCTCTCTCTCTCTCTCTCTCTCTCTCTCTCTCTCTTTGTAAACGGGCGTTAAACCATAGCCTCAAGCTACGGTCCAGAGTACGGCGTTAAAAAATATAATATTTAAAAGTTGCATGTGCTAAGCGTTCATTTCATGTAAATACCGTAAATGTATAATGCACATGTATTATCTACTAACTTGCCAGTCGAAGTGATAGATATGAATTCCTCGATTTCTACACCTTCCGATCGGCAATCGACAGTCAATAAACGAATTGAACGATTTTATGAAAGAACGAGACGGAAGCGGAAAGTGCAAGGGGGTATGTACATGTGCGTCTTCATTAGGCAATTAAGTGTCCAATTCGTTTCTCTTCTGTTACCCTATCACTTTCGGTGTAAATATATATACTAAAATATCCCCAAACAATTTACTGCAGATTTCTTTATTTTACTTGTCTCTGAACCACCGATCACCAGCTCCATACATGTACACTGGTTTGTTTACATATAAAAAAGACAGCTCTTGATCCGCTTTCCGAGTAAGCTTAAAGGTTGTTAATAGGAGAAAGTTTGGGGCAAGTAAAGCCACAATTATTAACAGTAGTAAACTAAATGAAGAATTATTTAAAGGGATTATTTGCACAAAATGTGGTATGATATGATGTAAATCTTTTCAAAAATGGTGTTATTTTTGTACGCGGTAAATTGCCGTAAAGTTTTTTTGTACATGTAAGTATTGTATGCACTGTAGCTTTATCTTTACTAACCCAAAATTTCTACATAGAGCTAGAGCTATGCATGTATGTACCGTATGTATGTTTTATCACAAGTGTACACTTTCGAAAAAAAGCCCAATTTCGACAGTCACGAGTACCCACGTGAATTTTTCATTCTCTGATATGTTGTTGTTCTGTCCGTGCATAATTTAGTGTGAGTTAACCAGCAGCCAATCAGCGGTAAGCTGAATCCACCAATAAAAAAGTTTGTGGCTAAGGTGCGGGTATTGTTTATGCATGACGTAGCTGAAAGAATTGAACTCGACGCGATCGGAAAAATCCAACCAAATCGGTTTTAGTAATAATATTTAATTTTTACATTCACTGTGTATTTTCTCCTATATTTCTTATGCAAACCGATTGTAATTCACAGCTATGTAGAAACTGATCATGATCGAGTTCTTAACAGTTTATCGAAAATCATTGGTCAAAACCTTCAGCAAGCCAAGAAAAATCATGAACAGCACGAAATAATCATGATAATTAATGCCAGACTGAAATTCCATTGATATGGATTGCACTAATGAGAAAAGGATGCTTATGGCATTTTTTGCAAATTTTAAGATTTTTACATAATTGAAATAAGATACATGACTTGCATATTTCATCTAACGTACTGATGTACATTAACAATAATTTGCTTACTGTTATGATTAATTCTATAATTTATAACAAGAAAGATGTAAATATAAACAATAAAATGCTATCTTTCATGATTCATACAAACAATGAAGTTAGCAATCATTGCAGACAAATTACAAATCACTTAAGCGGGTTATGTGGTTTTGTTTTTGCAATGTCGCTACCTTCATAACCCGCATGAATCACCAAAGAAAGCATATATACATACATGAAAATATAAATGCATACTTTTTCTTTCCTGTTTTAACCTCAGCCAAATTTTGAGTTCAAAGTAAAAGGTTATTGGTAAATAAAATCAGTGCGGATTTCTGACTGCATTTCTTGTTGAAAACGTCTGATGAAAAACCACATCGTCTTCCATCAGAGGTATTTACTGTACTGACAATGAAACTGGAAGTCTATAAAAAATTAGAAACGCACCGATCAATCAGAGAACTGGTAATAATACATGCATGTTGCAATAAATTAGCATCTGGTAATCGATCATTTTTTTTAAAACAGCCGAAGATTGAGGAGGTAAAATATTGATATATATTTGGGTCTCCTTAATGCCGAAGGTCGGATGAGTAAATTTTTCTCGTATCGTCGGCTAAAGAAACAGTTTTGTATAAATATTTATCAGTCGGCGAATCGTCGCCCGATCATTGAACAGTAAACCACAATGTTGGCCGAATACATAAGTTACAAGTTACTCTCTCTCTCTCTCTCTCTCTCTCTCTCTCTCTCTCTCTCTCTCCTGAAAACGAGAATACTAGATCAATGTAGCGAGTAACAAAAACATTACAGAAAGGAATTTTGGAGGGAGGAAAATATATTAATTGCCGTTATTGATCATTGTAAAACTAATTAAATATGCTTTGCATGATAACGATTTTTTTCAGCCCCCTAGCTACCGCGGAAACCGGGAGGGGGGACTATAGTCTTCCAGGCGTAATATTTTGTCACTGCCAATCATCATAACCTATAACATTACATAGTATTATGATTATATTTTGATTTTACACTTCATTTTTAAAATTAGTGATTACAATAAATATTTTAAATATCTAATAATAAAGGATTTTGTATCAAATTAATTTATATGCTTTAGATTTTGAATTACCTTGATTGTAGTCGGTTCGATATATAAAACATTTGAATGTTTGCAACTGCAATTTCCCAACAATGTTTTCGTTCTGCTTGATCTTGTACACAGTGTTGAACTTAAATTAAAATTGAGACCACATTTTGCATCTGTTCCTGAAGCAGTGATCTGCTGTTGAAAGCCCTCAAATTTTACAGTTAATATCATTAGCACGCCCGTAACATTTTATCAGCATCCAGCTAATGATTGACATCTGATAGAAGACCTTAGCGTGTGCATGTAACAGCAAGTTGTTACTCAGCTAAGTCAGCTTGAAATGGCCGGTGACATTAGCAAACTTATAGATTCGTTAAATGAAGCAGAGGAATATGAGTCTTTCGGTCATGACAATTCTATTGACCATGCTGAGAAATTATTTACTGGATGTATCGGAGTAATATTAAATATTAAATATTTTCTAATTCATATCATGACTTACACCAAGAAAGCCAAAAAGTAAGTTTTTTAACCTAAAATCCCCTTCTAAATAGCAGAGGTAGATTTATCAAAATTACGGAAACATTATTGAATTATAGCTCATGTTTGTTGTGATTTTATTAGGAAGGGGATGATAGGGGCAATTGTTAGCTAGTTTAAGATATTATATGCATGTGTATTAATATTATGATTGCAGTTCATATGGGGACTGTAATTCAACATTTTACATTCTGATTTTTTTTTTATTATCCAGCTCAAAGAATTTGACAAATTTGCAAATTTTCGGTAACCATTGTTTTCTCAAAAGCTTATGCCCTGTCACACCAGATTGCGTTCCCTTAGAGTTTTACGACATTGTTATATTTTTTGAATTGTTTTAGGATCGCAGGGAAATAAAAAAAAACATTGTGCAATTGTATTTTAAATTTTTACAAGGTGAAAATGTGACAGCAGCCAAGGGATTTCTACTGAGCTCCCGCAGCGTTTAACTGCATTCCTACAAACTTCTACTTAACAAAAGACTGCGCTATAAGTTAGTGCTCATTATGTGCTTAGAGTTCTGATCTCGAGTTCACGGTGTGTGTGCACTTTTTTTCATCAGTCACAACCTCAATATACTTAACCAACATCATATTAGTGTTTCAGCGGCTTGACACAAATGCATACAAGTTCTTATAGTGCAAGCGCAGATGGCTTAATTGCGTGTTTATAAGAAGGTAAAGCCACAGCGCATACTTACATTAGATAGGCCAAGGGGCGGGTACACAGCTCGGGGTCAGTAAGGGAGGGCACTCACGTGACCTTTCCTTTCCCGGACAGAACGAGGCTTTCGGTTGAAAGAGCTCCGGATGAGGGATTGTAAGTATAATGGGTTTGGTGTTACGTCTTTGTAACATATTAATTGTTTTGTTTATGCACTAAATATAAAACTAAGACTGAAGAAAAATACCTTGTACATGTTATTTCAATCACTGTTATATCAATTACATATTTGAAATTTTCCTTAAGAAAAACACTGCACATTGGGGAATTGTGGGTTTAAAATTTTTAGAAAAACAGTAAATGCAAAGGTTTTTTTTTAAAAAGTTATTTAAAAATATGATATCAGTTTTCTTTAATAGATAGATTAATAATCAAACATAAAACATTACGAAAGATAAATATATATTATCTAAACCGACTGATTTAAATTTTATGTTCACAATTAACATTAACGATTGGAAATTTATTATTTCATTTTTTCTTCTTTATTGTTATCATTAAAATTAAATTAATAAATTGAATACATGAAAAGAAACATTGAAACAATTAATTTTGTATACACTGAGTTACGTTCACTTAATTACTAACTTTAATTCTTGTTATGAGAAAAAATCTTTTAATGCAATTGTTTGGAAAATAATACTGAGTTACAGTTATTTTGAATATACACAAAAAGCAAATTTTACTGCAGAAAATATACAAGCAATAAAAAAGATGAAAGAAAATACTGTTTGAGAGTTTATGTTCAAATACCCCCTTGGGGTAAATGGACAGAGTTTGTGTCGTCCCACTGATGAATAACCCCACCATCACCATTGCAGCTAATTTCAGTAAAGTCATTCTGTTGCTAAAGACACTGGTGGTGGGACTCTTCTGTCCACAAACTGCTTTACAGTGGTTTTAAAGTTCACAACTAGTACTAGATAATCTGAACTGTATAAGTTTTAAGTTGAGAAATTAAATTCCCACTTCATTGCAGCATTGTCTATATTCAGAATCAAAACGAGTTGTATAACTTCGATAATCGAATTGCACCTATGAATATGCTAATTCTGTATTTTAACCGTGCATTCTAACAGATATTTTCTTTAATTCTGCTAAATCATAGAATTTGAATAATATAACAAATTACTTATCCGTCGATTTATTGAGAAACGATAGCACAATCTTAATTAGTTTAAAAGATGAATGTGATTTTTTTTCTTGGTATTCTGCATTCACAATTATTTTACATAAACATACAAAATATAAGAATATAAATATAAAAATATTTAACTCTTTAAGATTTTAAATAGTTTTTCTAGTGGCTATTGTGTATCAGCGTTGACTTTGTTAAGAGGCCCGTGTTACCATTTATCAAACTTGCTAAAAAAGGTTTGCATTGTTCCATTTTGTGCTTCAAAGTCAGACGCGACCTCTCTTCCATTATTTTCAATTTTTTCACATATCCGCAATGTGAAGATTTCCACAACCGGTAATTCAAAAATTATATTTTCAGGTTATATCAAATTTTTCTATTTTAATGGATAGTTTAAATTGAAAATACATACCATGATTTTATCAAATAAATAAGCATTCAATTGCATTTTGTATGCAATTAAAAGAAAAATTCAAAATATTCTGGCTCCAAATATAGCCTTTTTTTTGGGGGGGGGGTGGCATTAACAGGTTTAAATGCAAATAAAGAAGAAATAATACACCAAGGAAAATTATCTAAAACTGAGGAAGGTCGCGTGTGTCCTTAATGAACATAAGAGGTTTATTTACGTTTGTTATTGATAATGATGTAGGTACATGATAAATGTGATATTTAACAAGAAGGATCATCGGAAACCGGTCACCGGTGTATTCTGAACAGTCTAAGAAAGAATTTAACGAACCAAAATACAAGACACTTATGCTAGAAGTTTATAAAATTATCTTCTTAGATATGTGTAAAGACAAACAGTTGGCAAATGTACAAACATCCCAACAATACAATACTTTGCAAAAAAAAGTGACACCAATTTAATCAGATACGAAACAAATAATTATATCTGTTTTATTGTGTATTTTGCGACACACTGGCGCATCTGGAGAAGGTTGCGTTCTAAAAGTTGAATGGTATTATTGGCTACAAATTTGTTGTCAGCTGTAAAACCTGTCTAATATTCCATGCAAGAATATTATAAATGTAGTTTTTTAATGTGGATTGTTTCGCCTCCATTTACTAAATAATTCCTCATATATTATATATTTTAATTGAATTATGAAGTTATAATTACAGATAATGAAAGCTTTCATACATCTTATTTCAAAAATATTCCAAGCAGAATATCAAATTAATTCACTCGTATATAATTTGAAGTAACAACAGTTTACATTGCTATGAGTAATACGGTATAACAGCCAATTTATCAATATTCGTGACACAAATTAATATTTTACATTTAATGATGTACATCTGCAGTTTTCCTTTTCAGATTCTAAGAAGCTATAGATATAGAGCAAAAATAAGGCTTTAACAATTTTGATAATGATTGACTGGAAAGAATTGGAGCTTAGATATACGAGAAGCATCATAAGTTTGAGTCCAGACTTCAACGGGTGCGTCGAACAAACACACAGTATCTCACAGAATACCCAATAGTTCCATTACTGAAAATCACAAAAGTATAAAATCATAATGTAGGATATCTGGATTGCTAACATGGACAGCATGGTGAATCAAATTATGTCAGTTGTGCAACAAGAGAAATCTGGATAATTATGATAACATTTTATTGGCACAACTTTCACCTTAGCCATGGTTTTATTTTTAGCTTCTTATTTTTATTCTGAAACATTGTTTTTGGTTTGAATTTTTATCATATTAATGTCGTAATGAGTTTGAACCATATTACCCGTTTTCTGACATTATGATTTTTTTTTGAGAATTTCAATGTTATGAGATTTTAAATTATTTGATGAAATTTATTTGCAAATATTAGTTAATAATTTTAAGAACAGAAATAAATTTTAAAATTAATTACAACATTGGCCTTTTTACATGGCAATATCACAATTTTACGAAAATATTAATGAAATCAACACTTCAAATTTTTCAGATATTGATTCTAAATTTAAACAGAATGTGAAAGCGTATAAAAATACTCAATGAAATTTCATTTATTAACCTTAGCATGAGCTATATCACACATAAAAAAATTCTTGCCACTTTCTTGGCATTCAACGGAGATACTACAATAGCAATCACCCCTTCCCCTATTTCGAAAATTCTGACTTTTTTTTTGGCAGTTTCTGTTTTGAAACATCCAAAAAAATTGTTACATTCTTTGGATTTATTTATTCATCAAAGTATGATATATTAATATTAATCAAAGCAAACTAGCATTTTATAGCTTGCGATCATTGCATACCTTAATTGTATCGCCCCTACAGGGAAGTACCAAGAGGGAAGACCAGTTCCTGAGAAATCAGGTGTTCTTATGTGAGTCACACAGCTATTTTCTGAATATGAATACTCCGTAGCTAAAAAAAAAACAAAAACAAAAAAACCCACTATAGCTATCAATCGGCTTCATTAGTGACGACATCAACTTGATTATGTTTTTCTGAAGTGGTGACAAAAGAAAACAATATAAGTTTAACACAACACAAATCAAACATAAAATATCTATTCTACGAGAATCGTGATATGACAATGATTTTAAAAATAGCATTGAAATAAAGACACAAACATGGTACAAAGGGGGTCAAGCTGAAATATACAAAAGGGGGTCAGGCTGAAATATACAAAAGGGGGTCAGGCTGAAATATACAAGATTAGAATTGGAGAATGGCGTTTTAAACACTGTCGGATAGCAATGTCTTATATTTTGTTGCAACTGTCTTGGAGCAGTTTTCAATATAAACAATGATATTGAAAAGGATATTAACCAGAGGTATCGACAAGGGGAGTAAAGGACTTCAATTCACATTCAACCGCAATGTGTAAAACGTTTTTGCTAGGTCCTTTACGTAATGATTGGTGCATACAATAGTACCGAGATAAAATCAAAGTTATCTCACAAGAGCAGCATTTAACGTTGAAAGGTCCTTCCTGTGGAACTTTTGTCCATCCACTGAGGTAGCCTTTGTTCTTACAGATAAATCCCTTAGGTCTCCTTCCCGATACCATTTCTGTGGACAGAAGAATAAGATGACCAGCATGCAGTTACATGTAACCCATCTAAAACTCCGGAATTTGTACAAAAATGCAAAAAATGAAAAGGAAAAAAAAAGGCGAAAAAAACTGATTGAAACAACCAAGAGAAGATTCCAACGCTTAAAAGTATTGTTTTCAAAAATTATCTGCAAAAGAAGCAAATAAAATACTAGTAACAAAAAGAATCATACTGCAAAAACTTTAACAGTTAAGGAAAACTGTAGACGCACCTTGTAGAGAGCATTTAACAGGCCCGGGGGCGGGGACACAGCTAAGGGAGTCTACCGGAGGACTGTCAACAAACGTGGCTATTCCGTTTTCTGGACAGAACCTGGCTTCCGGTTCGAAGACTTCCGGTTCCACAACTGAAATAAAGTCGCCAACTTTTTGTGTTACTATTGATTTCACAATGAAAATAAGATACAAAATGGAAAGTCATGATGAAAGATCACATTTAGATGTTTATATATGATTTTAGATAATTTATACATAATATGCATTCTATTTGTTAATCTACATACATGTTCATACATGTATATTTACATTCAGTGTATATTTCCCCTTATGTTTGCATTGGAAATCTGCGACGTTCAATTTTCTATGAATACACTTTGATAATTCATGCGCCATGAGCACAAATATAAACGTCTCCACGTGTTTTGAGTATATTTATTTTTGTAAGATTAAATAAAACTTTCAATCTTACATAACCAATTTGATATGTACTTTTAAAAAACTATCATTAATATATATCTACTCCTTAATAAAAAGGATTTTTCTCCAGAAAGTTTCTGGCACTATACTTTTTGTCGCGGAAGCTAACAATAACATGTTAATATGGCTGTTCCATGTATGTTTCATATCTCTGACTAAGAGCGTAAAAATGGCTTTATAGCGGCGATACACAATATTTCATACAAAAAAAA
>WFKH01002636.1:47048841-47071872 GCA_016163765.1 Magallana hongkongensis | reverse complement strand
CTTGAATGCTGAATCTGAGCCATAGGTTTCGGATGCTGGATGAGGTTTAGTTTTTTTGGAACAGGTCACATGTTTAATACATGTAGGTAATAGCACTATTTCAAACTTGCATATATGATCTAACTATAATATAAATGAATGGCAGAGGTAGCTTCAGATGCAGAGCCTGATCTCTATCATCGAGGATGCTAAAAAATATATCTTAGTTATTTCTGGTCCTAACTTCACCAAACTTGCAAGGATGGTGCGTCTTATGATACTGATGCACCTGACAGGCTTGAATGCTGAATCTGAGCCATAGGTTTCGGATGCTGGATGAGGTTTAGTATTTTGGAACGATAATAGCTTGCATAATTGATTTAACTATAATATAAATGAGTTGCAGAGGTAGCTTCAGATGCAGAGCCTGATCTCCATTTTCAAGGATGCTAAAAATTCTCCTACATCACTCAAACCTACTTGATAGATGTGTTTGTTGTTAAATGATATAACATGATTCCTATGATATAGTATTCTATGATATGATACACTATTGTTTTATATGATACAATGTAATATCATACATTATATTGTAAAAAGTTATATGATATGATATGATATTGTATCAATTTTTTTGTACATTATTATATGATATTGTATTATGATATTGTTATGTATAGTATTGTATATTATTATACAATATTGTAGAATATGATATTGTATAATATATTATTTTATCGAATGATATTGTTTCATATTATATTGCAATATATGATATTGTATCATATGATACGATATTGTATATTATAATTATATCATATCGTATGATACAATATTGTATAATATGATATTGGTTTATATAATATATTGTTATATAATACATGAAATTGTATTATATGATATTATAAGATATTATATAATATGATATTGTATAATATGATATTGTATCATATGATATGATATTGTATAAAATGATATTGTATAATATTGTATTATATAATATCCTACTGTATCAGATGATATTGTATCATATGATATGATACAATGTTTTATCAAATTATATTGTATCATATGATACAATATTGTGTATCAAATATGATACAATATCATACAATACAAAATTATACTATATTATACAATATAATATCATATGTTACAATATTGTGATGTATTATGTGATATGATATAGTATCAAATAATGCTATATTGTATTTATATTAGGTATTATGATATTGTATTATGTGATTAAATACAATAATGTATAACACGATACAATGTCATATTATATGTTACAAAATCATATTGCATCAATATTTATTACAGTATTATATTGTATTAAATGATATATATTGTAAGTATCATTGGATGCAATATCATATTTTATATTATTGTATTGATAAACATTGTATCTTATAATAATGTATGAAATGAACATATGATTATCATACAATTTTTTTACATATGATATACGATATTGTGTCAAAACAGTATCCATGAATATCCAAGATCATTAACTATGATTTTCATATAATATGATAAAGGTGGTTTTATAAAGGTGATGCCTCATAAAGCTGATGCCTCGTCTCGGTGAGCTTTGTAATCTGTGATTACCTATGTTTCAGAAGAGGACAAACAACAGCGTTTTTCAGTGATGTCGGGACAGTTGATTCTAAGATAAATTTGTTTATGATGGTTGTGATAGTTGGAAGAATGTTATCAACACATGACTTCAAAACAGATGTTGGAATCGGGTCTAATTCGCACGATTTTGGTGGAGAAGCCATGGTGATCTTCCGAACTTCTGATTCTGATGCTGGTGTAAAGCAATCGAGAGGTTTACCTTTAAATTTGGTGTCTGCTCTTAAAACATCCACATGGGTCTTTGTATTTAAGACAGAGAGATGGTCTCTAATAGTGGTAATTTTATCTAAGAAAAAATCACCAAAAGTGTTTGCAAGATCTTGTTCACATTATTGGGGCTTTTGGTTTACCCATTAGTGAGTTTGTAAGTTTTTCATTCATTCGATCGTAATAAAATATAAATCAAATTACTAAAATACTAAAGATATTTATTAATAAAATGATAAATTATCATAATTCAGATTTCGGTTTTTTTTTTTTTCTAAACAGACGTGATGCTGAATTGACAATCCGATCTAAATGTCGTGCGCTTTCAAGTCTCATTTTCTGTGATCTGAAAACACGATGTAATTTAACACCTAGATTTGAAATTCATTTGCAGCTTTACTTTAAACTAACAAACAAATGTATTGTCAAATGAAAAATGAAAACGTATTAATTTTAGTTCATGTTTTTTTTATTAAATACATGTAAATGTGTTGCAAACAACAACTCAATATTTATAGAAAGGCGAAGGGTTCAATATTCTATCTATGTAATTATGTATTTGTTCTCTTTAAATGCGTTATTCGATAAATGTTAAAAGAGAAATGCTAAATGTTAACTCTGTTATTGAGTCTTCGATAATTGTATATAACCATTTGTAATTTGTAAGACTTATCGGGTTTCGGTAAATTGTTGATTCATAACAATAACATTCATCCGTTTGAAGTAAGTTTTACATTTGTGCTTCCGTCATTCGTGATTTGTAATTCAAGATTTGTAAGGTAATGTACCATTATGACGCCCGGGGGGGGGGGGGGGGGGGGGGGGGCGAGGGGGGCGCACTACTTCGAATCTTGTGGGAAACGGACTATATATAGAACCATGGTATCATATCAACATGTACCTACAATAATTCATACCCGGTAGAATTAATTTCCCAAAACCTTCGCCATGGAAACATAATAATATAGAAGAGTTACCTAAAATATCAAAAGTGTTTTCTTGAAAATTTGCACTAAAATCGTCGCTCACCAATAGAGACTGATATATGATTTAATGTACCTCATTCTGAAAGATAATGTAACCTTGGGACAAATTCAGAACTGCAGATATGACGCATTATCAAATATTATACATAACTATCTCCAAAGTAAATACTGCACAAAATCATATAATATAAAATTTCAAGAAATTATATCAAATAGTAGCGCCAAAACACTTAGAAAAAATTGTATGACTTCGTTTATTACTTAAATATCCGAGTAAGTCTACCCTCCTTTGTAAAACAATCCATGCTAGATTTGTAAATTTGCATAGTTATATATTTATTAACATATCTATATTTTTTTCTTTCAGCACACACGTCCTCTGACGTTATTTATTAGCTATATTTTATATATTTAAATGTACAGTACCTTATGTACCGTTCTGGGGGTGGGGGGTGGGGGTGGGTAGGGGGGGGGGGGGGGGCGTGGGGGAGTTGGGGGTGGGGGGGGGGGGGGGGGGGGGGGGTCCGAGGCCTATTTTCGGTAAAATTACTATGTGAATTTTGAATAAAAAAAATAAATTTGAATTTATCAGGGGGTCCGGACCCCTTGTCCCCCACCATTAGATCCGCGCATGGTTTTGGGTGAATAAGTGAACTTGAAATTCATAAGTATATAATTCCCGGGGAACCAGAACTCCCTTACCCCCCCCCCCCCCCAACCTAAAATCAAGATGTGCGCATGATTGATCAGCGTAAGACATTCTTTTAAAAGAATAATTCGTTAATATATATACATATATGTGCTTGGGTATGCGCATATATTTACACGAGTCTTTATTATCAAAAGCATAGATTTGCATCCAGAAATTAATTCGATCTATCAGGTATAAATTATCGTAGGATACCCAAGTTCCCATAAGATTCGACGTTGTGCACGCCCCCTGTCGTCATAATGGTACTTTACCTTACAAATACAAATTACGAATGACGCAAGTACAAATGTCAACGAATTATGAGTCAACAATTTACCAAAACAAAGTCTTATAAATGACGATTTGCAAATGGTTATTTACAATGACCGAAGACCAAATAACAGAGTTAACAATTAGCATTTCTCTTTTTACATTTAACGAATAACGCATTTAGAAAAGACAAATACATAATTACATAGATAGAATATTGAACCCTTTGGCTTTCCATAAATATTAACGGTGACACGAATGATTTGTACTTCAGCTGTTACTGTAGCAATAAATAAACAACCGATATTAATGGTGACACGAATGATTTGTACTTTAGCTGTTACTGTAGCAATAAATTTACAAAAAAATTACTCTTGTATGATAAATAATAAATACATCCATACTGTACAAACTCTTGATAAATTAAATTCAAGCACTGAACTAAACACAATACACGCATTTCTAGAAATAACTTTTAAACTTCAATTCTCGTATAGCTGGTTATGGCGTCCCGATTTAACTGAACAAAAAAAATTACTTGCGAGATACACTTGTATTGAAGTTAATCAGAGATACAGCAGTACCTTTCATCTTGGGTTTTATAAACAACAAGTGTTATTGTCTTCTTTATTCTATAGCTGGCATTGTATTTCACAACTACATGTAACTCTGTATATTTGGACGCTTCAACAGATGCCGATCTTCACACCTTTCGGCGGACACTTGTTACAGTAACTCATTATATATATACAACCTGTCGTGTGTATAGTCTGAATATATCTTACTTCTGCTTTGTTAGTTTCATTATTATTCTTAATCTCTAACAAACAAAATAACTGTTTGTAGATATGTACACAAAATACGCGTAGGACAATCGACACATGAATAGAACAGTTTAGCAACCATGCGCAGATCTAGAGTGGGGGTAGTCTACAAACTTTTAGTCATTGTGTTGAAATCGTTGTTAAAACCACGAGTCTAAGATAAATAAAATTCATACAAATAAGACTCTAATAATTTAGCATTGTGTCCACACACACACATATTAACTCAGAGAGAGAGATAGAGAGAGAGAGATAGAGAGAGAGATAGAAAGAGAGAGAGATAGAAAGAGAGAGAGAGTTTTCTGTTAAACAACGTAGTATTCAAACCAAACATAAGAATGATATCAAACATCAAAAACACTGTAAAAAAAACTTTATTGTTACACATATGTCTATTTTCTTCGGATTTGGCAAACAGTTATGGAACGACACTTTTTCCTTATAATGGAAGGAGCATGTGGCTGATTTGATTGAAAGGTACAGCACGTTGACTCTAACTGGGGTCTCTCACAATGTGCATTGTTTTAACGAAAATATTGAAACTATATTAAAAAATAAAAATACTTAAGTTAAGCCTATATTTAACTCTCTCTCTCTCTCTCTCTCTCTCTCTCTCTCTCTCTCTCTCTCTCTCATGACGACCATTGAAAACTCGAACAGAAATTGATGCAGTTTTCTTAGTTTATTGGAAAAAATGATGTCTAAATCAAACGTTTAAAGTGGCTTGGTAAAGAGGAAGTCAAAAACTTTTAGACAAAAACGGAAGACACTTTATATACCGATTCACTGATTCTACGCGCTATAAAAATGAATATACAACATGAGCATGTACAATCTACATCACAATTTTAAACATACATTATAGAAAGAAAATAGATTTTAAAATTACGCTAAATATAAAACTGTATTCTTTTTTAAAAAGTGTAATAGTTTTCATCGCAAGGTTATACAATGTAAACAATTTGTTAGCAAATTCAATAGTTATTACAACCAGAAGTTGATTTCTTGCATGGTCTGACTAGTAGAAATCAGAAACGGATCCAGCAATATGGAAAAGGGGGGGGGGGGGTTCCAATCGATGAAAATCATTACGTATGATGTCTTTTTGTATTTTTCGTATAAAACTAAGTGAAACTTATCTATTATAGTTACTTAAGTTATAGCTGACATTTAATTAGCTAAACAATACATTTGAAGGCAGCTTTTAAAAGTAAAACGAATACGTGTACTCATACGCGAACGTCGTTTTACTCGATCGCGTAGATTTCTGGCTTGTCAGTTCAAAACTGTATGAAGTATAATCGATTTTCTTAAGAAATAAAGAAGAGAATACATGGCGGATTTTATAATAAATCTGTGTATTTAGCAATACTGTTTAAGTTTATGTAAATTTTTTTTTGTTTTCCACATGTTTACTCAGTGAAATAAACACAGGATGCTGAAGGGAAGTACTTTACTTCCATAAAATATCGATAGTTTTTTTCACAAGAAATAAATTATGGTCCATTGTACGAAATTCTTTAAATACGCGATTTTTTAAGCATTTATTTGAGATAATTATAGTATTTATATTATAGATGGTAAAAATCGCCTTTAAATAAGCATTAAAAGTTTTTAAAAAATTCATTTCCCAGAGATAGGGGAGGGGGGGTTCCGACCTCCGGAATCCCCCCCCCCCCCGGATCCGCCCATGGAAATTTTGGAAAGTGTGAAATGGGGCCTTAACCATGCATGCAGCCGTTCTCTGAATGATGATTTAAGCTTTGATTCTGCAACATGGTGTAGAAATATTATGTCTCAACAAACAGAAAATTCAATTCGGTATTGTAGGACAATTTTTCGTAACAAATCATACATATACGATGTTCAGTTGCCAGGTATAGTCATATTTTCTTATGGCTTTGAAAACATTAAAAACAAGGATGAAATTTAATCAAAGAAATTCAAAAAATAAAAATCACTCCTTACTTGTTTTTGACTTTTTAAATGTTCCTATACAAAACTGGCAAGTTACTGTAAACCAACTATTATTCGCGACAACTTTAATTCGCGATTTACCTGAGATGGACTGGTTCGCGGCGACTAATTTTCGCGACCAACTTTATACACACACGTTTTTTAAATACATTTCTCGCACACGAATAAAAGTTGGTTTACAGTATACGGCGATTAAAGATTAGAGTACTAAGGCAGAGTAGGAACTTCCGATAATTCTCTAGAACAGATATTGGGGCCGAACAATATTGAACGAACAGACCGGCGGACTACGTGATAGTTTTTTTTTTTTAGAGTTTTAATCTAAATTTCTTTAATTAAGCTTTTTTATTTTACAAATTCAAAACACATTTATTCATGACTTCATAACATGTCATACCTTGTACATTTAATATAATGCAGTTCAGTTTTATGTATTTCAAATAATAACTTAGCCTATATGAAATGATACATCGGAAACAGACACTTTAACGGGTACAGATGTGTCCAGGGAATATACAACATTAGGCTGTAAAAATAATTGAGTTTAGCGAGCTAGAGAGATTTAACCAGTAGGTTTTACACGTATAAGGCAGACATACTGTAGATTCCTAATTAAACGCGAGGAATTTATATCCGCGTTAAATCGCGAGAAGCACATCTCGCGGATTTTAAGATCTCGCTTTTATTTTTCGGACATATATAAACTAAATGAAACCTTGCTAATAATTCGGCGTTCGCGTTTTTTTTATTTTCGCGATTTGATGCAAACCGGTTGAATCGCGGAATTAAGTACTCGCGTAAAATAAGGAATCTACAGTATACTTTCAGAGCCAAATCCGATCTTTTGTGACCAATTAATATATGACAATCTGTGGAAAGATGTTACTTTGTACTTGATCACCGGCTCAGAACGAATATGAAACTTTTAAATTGCCTAATTTATTAATTATTTTGAAACATTACAATGTAACATGCACGATCCAGAAAATTTTGCCGGGGTGGGGGGGGGGGGATGTCCGAGAGATATCTAAATTTGTAGGGGGTGGGGCAGAGGCCTTTTGTTGGTAATTTAGAATTTAAATTCCAGAAATTTGAAATTTCCAAGGGGAGGGGTCCAGAACCCCCACCCCCCCCCCTTCCCCGATACATCTGCGCGTGATTAAAACCTGTAACACCATCTTAGGTATTGAATATCTCAGTGTGAATTATTATGCTTCCAGCTTTTATTTATTTTTTTTATTCCAGTTCATTATGCCAGTGTGTCTCTATGTATTAAATACTCATCTACTTTTGCATACCGGTAGTAAACTAAGGGTTTATGTAGCGTAAGAATACTTTGCCAAAATAGAGCACGGCGAATGTTTTGTAGGAAAATCTTAATCCATCGTAAAATGTGAGATGTTTTGATTTTTCAAACATTAAAATGTTAATATCATACGCCGCGAGTTTAAATTAAACTAAACTGATAAAAAAAATGCAAACACATGAAACAAAATTATAAATGATTCTTTGTGATATTTGCAATATTGCGACCTATGAGGATGAAGTACATCTTGTTGTGAATATATCACAATTTTAATTATATGTTTATTTCTAATGCATGTGAACAAAGATGTTTATGATTACCTTTATGTTTTTATAAGTTTGATTAATTTCCTTGTAATGTTAATGTATGTCCGTTTTTTGTCAGATCAAGGTATTTTGTTCATGTTTAATCCATTTTCCGTTTTTGTCCGAGTGTTTACTTTTGGCCAGTACATAACTTGAGGAAGTGAATTATGCAGAAGACAGTTGTGATAGCAGAAGATTGAGAGGAGAGAAGAAAGGGTTTGAAGGGGTTTAATAGAGATAGAGTATAGTTTAGTTTAGCGAATAATGAGTATAGTTTAAGTTATAGGAAGTAATTATATAGGGGTAGGCGGGTGGTTTTTAGACATATTAGTGCAAGAGAAGAGCAGTTGATTTTAAAGGTTGTAGTATTTATTGAGTCTATAGTATTACAATCACAATAGTCCGTAATCCGTGGGTCCGGTACCGCTGAACTGGCCGGTCGCCTCGTCCTACACGTCCTGTGTCTACACTCGGCGGCTGCAGACTTCCAACTGGCGGTAATAGCGAGCGAGTTCGATCACAAACTACGGTCGCCGTGGTTCGACTAAAATGAGATCGAACTCACTTTAGTCCGACTAAAGTGAAACCGTGGTCCAACCAACGGAGAGACTCTGGTCTGACTCTGGTCAGGTAGTTTAAAGATGGCGGCGGAAAGCGAAACTTCCAAATTTTCCTTTTTTTAATCAGCACAACATGCAATCTGTTAAATTTTAGCGCGCACACATATGATTAAATGTGTTAACAAGGTATTGTCCTTCCTTTTTCATGAACAATAAAATTATGTGTAGCAATTAACATCTTTCTTAATTTTTTAACCAGACATCGACCAATGTGCGTTCGAACACAGACATGCGCACCTTAAGTTTTTCTTACTACCGTGGTTAAACTCTAGTTAATGATCGAACTCGCCCAGCATCTCGTGCTGGAACTCCCGCTTGGTGACGTCACGGGCTATAAACAGCCCGTACATGGAATAAGTCCAAAATCACTACAAGGTTATCTGTTTTCTGTGTTTTTGTGTCAGATTGAATGTGAGTGTGAGCATATGTTTGTATATATAGGTGTATTTGTATGAATGTGTTGGGTGTGAATTATTTTAACAATGTGGTAAGTTATTCATACTATTGTTTTCAGTCTAATACTGTGTTGTATTGTTGATTTATCAATGTTTATTAAATGTGAAAAGAGAACCAGGAGTTTTCATTCAGGAAAATAAAGGAATAGCTCACCACACATCTTAACACGAATACTCGGTATGCAATATAATACGAAAACAATCTTAAGTTTTATCAATATATTTTTATTTGCAGGTGTGAAATAATTCACTTTTACAAACATAAAGAAGTGAAATTAAGTTATTATTTGTAAATAAAATCCAAGACATTTTGGTCTTTTGGATTCCCTTTGGGTCCTTTTGGGTTTATTTTGGACCTTTAATTTGTGTCCTTTTGGGTAAATCGATGTACCGTTCAACGACTGGTTTAACAGATGAAATCGGATGGATGGGTGTTACGATTCAGGCACGTAGCATCGTTTTTTAAGTGGGAAGACAGATCCTTTTTCGAAATCTTGACCAGAAAAAATAATTAATCTGTTTAATTACTCTCATTTTTTTTACATGCTCCCAAATAGTGGGGGGAAGGGCTCCTTCAAATTTCATTTTTCTATATGTAAATTTAAGAAAAATGCCAGCTGTGAGAGAAAGTTGGGTGGTGGGGGATCCGATACTACCTGCAATGTTCTTTCAATACGTGTGTAAAATCCTTCATATTCTCATCTGCTTCCTAAAATGAATATTACGTATTTAGTCATACCCCGGTGCGTCGATTTACCCAAATGGACTCAAATAGACCAAAATGGCGACCCAAATGGAAGAATATTACAATAAAATCAATGAATTTAGGCTACCATATTACTAAAATGTTATAACGGATTATGGATAAAAATTAATGTTTGAAAGTGAAAAATAGTTTATCTTTTTATTTATTGTTGTGCAGGTAAAGAAATACACTGATAAATTTTAGTATTGATTCATTGAATGAACGTATAACTTTTAGGAACAATTTAAATGAAATCATTGGGTTTATTTAGGTCCATATGCTCTCACGACGCTTGCATGTTTACAAAACATTGCGATCAGACGATTTCGTTAGTTCCTGAAGATATTTACGATGTAGAAACTCTATATAGGACTCTTACATACGATGCTGTGTTGACACTTCATTGATTTAGTGGATAAATATTCAAACTCTTCACGTATGTATTTTACGACATTTTACATGTTTTTTTTTTTTTTATTTTCTTGACAAATGATGATCAATGAGTGATGAAGACATATTTAAAATCTTAAAAGTCTGCATGATTGGATAATCAAGCTTTCGTCAGAGATTCAGTACACATAATCTTAAATCTTTGGTTATCAGAATTCTTATTGATGTAGAGAGAATTGACATTACACTAATATCTACAAATTTAATAATTAGCGCTATAATTAAGCAAATGTCTTATATGATGTCAAAGTTTATTTACCTGCTGGTCACTGATGCATGACAAAATGAGAGAGAGAGAGAGAGAGAGAGAGAGAGAGAGAGATTAATATAATAACTAGTCATTGTGATTTTTCCGAGTTCTTTGTAGTTTTTCTCTCTAACAATCACAAAATTTTATTTTTCACAGAGAGGAGAGTGACAGACTATTTTATCTAGAGCATTCATTCCCACTCAAACTTTACTTATGGCAAGTTTGGTTGAAATTGGCCCAGAGGTTCTTGAGAAGAAGATGAAAATGTGAAAAGTTTACAACGACAACAACGCCAACGACGACAGACAACGGACAAATTTTGATCAGAAAAGCTCACTTGAGCCTTCGGCTCAGGTGAGCTAAAAACCATTATGAAATCAATTGATACATGTCGATTTATTGAGAAACGATAGCACAATCTTAATTACATATAGTTTAAAATATGAATGTGATTTTTTTTTTGTATTTTGCATTCACAAATATTTTATATAAACATAGTACATGATGTAAGAATATAAATATAAAAATATTTAACTACAGAGTTTAGATAGCTTTTCTAGTGGCTATTGTGCACCAGTGTTGACTTCGTTAAGAGGCCCGTGTTACCAAATAGATTTATCGAACTTGCTAAAAAAGGTTTGCAGTGTTCCATTTCGTGCTTTAACAGGTCGGGTACACTACCTTATATGGATAGCATTATTTAACATGTGACAATATAAACGTCAAACAGATTTGCCAATCCAATCAATGAGTCGCAAAGCATGACGGTCTACTACCTGTTTACGATTCAGCAGACACACGTGGTTTTTGTCGATTTTATGCACAATATTTAATTGCTTGCCGGAAAATTTGTACAACTTGTTTTGTACTTTAAAAGGTAAAAAAGGAAAGATTACGTACCATAGACTTTGTTCCATGCTCACAATGAAAAATACTGTTGTTTTAGTTTATATATCGTTGCTTCAAAAATCGATCAGTATCAACAGTCTGTCAATCATTCGCATACAAGTACAACCAGATTTTGGTAAGGGAAAACTGCATAATTGTTTATTAGTGACTTAATCATCGTACACCATGTTGACTATGTCCGGAAAATGAACATTGCTTTTGAAATTGCATAATTGGAAATACCGGTATAACGAACACTAATAGCACCAGCAAAACATTTTGTACGCTAAGCATTCTCATAATTGTCAATGAAAAAAATTTCAAAGCGCATTCTACTTGACTGTACTAAATTAATGTAGTCCCAAACCAGGGGTATCACGTGAAAAACGTACTCACTGCTTCGAATTCAACAGGACATATACCTCTTTTTTGAACATTGACAATTGGGGTATTTAAAAAGGTTGATATAAGGCCTACTAAGCAATATTTTTAAAATGTGAGCATAGAAATGAAAGATCAGACATAATTTTGTATATTTATTTCATAAATTCTGAAAAATAATTGAAAATGAGTTTCCAAAGGACAATTCAAAATAGTATATATTTTCAATACGTATTGTATACAATAAAACTCGTAGTAGCCCACAAATTATGCCTTGCAACTCATTCACCTGATTGGTCTGCCGATAAAAGTAAACAGATAGCTAACTTAGTATGCAAATGTATGCCGACGTCACAAAATCTAGTGGTCTCGACCTGTTTAATGAACATACGAGGTTTATTTACGTTTGTTGTTGATAATGCTGTAAGTACATGATAAACGTGACATTTAACAAGAAGGATCATCGGAAACCGGTCACCGGTGTATTCTGAACAGTCTAAGAAAGAATTTAACGAACCAAAATACAAGACACCGCTAGAAGTTTATAAAATTATTTTCTTAGATATGTGTAAACACAAACAGTTGGTAAATGTACAAACATCCCAACAATACAATACTTTGCAAAAAAAAAAGTGACACCAATTTAATCAGATACGAAACAAATAATTATATCTGTTTTATTGTGTATTTTGCGACACACTGGCGCATCTCAAAAAGGTTGCGTTCTAAAAGTTGAATGGTATTATTGGCTACAAATTTGTTGTCAGCTGTAAAACCTGTCTAATATTCCATGCAAGAATATTATAAATTTAGTTTTTTAATGTGGATTGTTTCGCCTCCATTTATAAATAATTCCTTATATAATATATATTTTAATTGAATACTGAAATTATAATTACAGATAATGAAAGCTTTCACACATCGTATTTCAAAAATATATCAAGCATAATATCAAATTAATTCACTCGTATTTAATTTGCAGTAACAACAATTCACATTGCTATAAGTAATTTGACACAAATTAAGATTCTACATTTAAAAATATACATTTGGATTTTTCCTTTCCAGTTTTAAAGAAGCTTAATATAAAGTAAAAACCAAGGCTTTAACAATTTTGAGCATGATTGACTGGAAAGAATTGAAGCTTTGATATTCGAGGAGCATCACAGATTAGAGTTCAGACTTCAATGGGTGCGTCGAACAAACACACAGTGTCTCACGGAAAACCCATTAGCTCCTCCACTGAAAATCACAAAAGTACGAAATTATAATGTAGAATATTTAGATTGTTAACAGGATCAGCATGGTGAATCAAAATATGTCAGTTGTGTAACAAGAGAAATCTGCATAATTATAAAATTTTATTGGCACAAAAGTTTTTAATTCCTTAATTTCATTCTGAAACATTGTTTTTGGATTGGAATAGGACTTTTTGTGACTAGGATAATTTACCAACACATTTAAATCTTTATCATATAAATGTCGTTATGAGTTTGAACCCCATTACCCCAATATATTTCTACAAAGATTTGTGCGTTCTCATATCGCCCCATTAATGGGCTGGCGATTGAATCAACACCTTTTTTGAATGTATCCTTTGCGATATTAAAATGCTTTTAATATAAGTTTTAAAAATGTCCCTCTACATATTTCTTCGATCTACTTTGCACCCTTATTTGGACCCCGTTATCATCAGCTTATTGCTCATCAAACGAAAATATTCAAACTTTACTTATTAGTAAATATTATTTTATAATATTCTACCATTGCATAGATTCTCGTTCTTTACAAGCTTTCAAAAATGGTTCATGTTATTACGTTATAGCATAGTTGCCTAGTAGTCTGAAATATCTGACGTTTACCTTCCTTTATAACGATTTTGATATTTTTCTTGCCAGGAAAATGAGTTAAATATTAAATTGTTAAAAGAGCCAGGGATACGTCAGATATTTCGGACTAAGTTGCCTAGCTGAGCTGAGCTATAACTGAAACTATAAGAAACTATAAGAAATAAAATCAGACTATTGTGAACATTTAGAACAACGAACTGGGGATCTAACTCAAGAACTTCTAACAAGAAGAAATTGTATCCATCATTCTGATAAATTAATCTTTCAGGTACAAAATACGTACACTATCAAAAAAGACTACTTTTTTCTAAATATAAAAATTTACCCTACCTCATCTATACAAATTTTCCGGATGCAAGACTAATCTAACCTTCTTAACTTAAAGTACCAGTTGACGTTGTTGAAAAATAAATGATAATGCATGTAATAACTTTGTAAACATTTATACATTTTTATTTCTAAGTTATTATGAGAACTATTTTGCGGAGGTAAAATTAAAAATCTAGTTTGACAGATGTTTAAAAGTTTTGAATAAGCAGTTTCTGCAAGCTCCAGATTCATCGTTGATTTTATACAAATCAGCAGCAATGTCATATCATATGACCTTTATAAACTTTCCCACAAACGTTTTACCCGTTAATGTAATCCGTGCAGAAGTATCAAGCAACAATACCATGTGCTCGCTATGCTTGTTTTGATCATGTGACAGGCTATTTTTCCGGCGTTGACAGAGGTGTAAGCGAAGCTTGTATAGCACGACCTCTGGTGATAGAATGACATCAGGATGTTTCACTTTTATGAATAGTTTTTGCGACTTAAATTATAAAACTTAAAAATGTCAATGCCTAAGATTAACTTCTATACACAAGTAAGACACATGATCTTTAAAAATGAGTATTTAGTTTGCTTCTTTTTAAAATTACCAATCAGTCATTAAATTAAAAAAACCCACACACATTAGTTGCAAAGTTAATAAACATTTTGTTGTTGTTGAATAAATAATGCATTACTGGCCACTTAATGTTATTGATTCAAAGCAAACTAGCATGTTATAGTCTGTGATTCTAACATACCTCAGTGGTATACCCCCTACAGGGAAGTACCAAGAGGGAAGGCCAGATCCGGGTAGTTCAGGAGATATAATACGAGTCACACAGCTATTGTCTGAATAAGTGTACTCCATTGCTTAAATTTGAATAAAAGACATAAACATGGTAAAAAGGGGGTCAAAAATGGCGTTTAAAACATTGTTGGATAACAATGCCTCTGTGGTTTTATATAAAATATATAATTGCAATATATTACAACTGTCTTAGAGCAGTTTTCAATATAAACAGTGATATTATAATAGAATATTAACCAGATGTATCGACAATGAAAAGTTATACAAGCACAGAAAAGTGGAGTAAAGGAATTCAATTCATATTCCACCACAATTATCATTATGAATGTGTGAAACGTTTTTGCTAGCTCGTTTATGTAATGATTTGTGCATACAATTATATTGAGATAAAATCAAACTAATCTCACAAGAGCAGCATTTAACGTAGAAAAGTCCTTCCTCGGGAATTCTTGTCCATCCACTGACGTAGCCTTTGTTTCTACAGATAGTTCCCCGAGGTCTTCTTGCCGAATTAAATACACCTGTTGATAGAAGAACTCGATGACCGGCATGCTATTTCATGTAAATAGTTTCATATAGATCTTAGGATTTTGTACAGTAATGAAAAGAAAAAAGAATAGACAAAGACGATCAAAGCTGATTGAAACAAACAAGAGGAGATTTCGAAGCTTTAAATGACTGTTTGTAAGAATTATCTGCAAAAGAAGCCAATGGATTAACTAAAAAAATTCATGCTAGCGCTGCCAGAACTTCATATAGAAAACTGTAGACGTACCCTGTAAAGAGCAGTGGACAGGCCCAGGGGCGGGAACACAGCTCGGAGTCCCAAACGGAGGACTATCAACAAACGTGACCATTCCGTTCCCCGGACAGAACTTGGTTTCCGGTTCGAAGAGTTCCGGTTCAGCGACTGAAATAAAGTCCCCATCTTTCTGTGTAACTATTGATTTCACAGGGATAATAACGTACTAAATGGAAGGTAATGGAGAAATATCACATTTATGTGTTTATTTAAACAATAAAATGCTTGTTTTGATGATTCATGAAGGTAGCGACATTGCAGAAAAAAAATTACATTACCCGCTAGGTTTAACGCGGGTTATGTATTTTTTCTGCAATGATCGCTAACTTCATAACCCGCATGAATCATTTAAAAAAGCATTTTATTTTTTTATATTTACATCTTCCATTTAACAAGTTAAAAAATTGGTCGTATATATTAGTTTAAACAATATTTATTCATTATAGATTCAAATACATTTACATGATGATAATTACAATTGTAAGATCGGGAAACAAGCCATAGGGCTTATAATAATCCCTCTCTTGCATACACTCCAGAAATGAGAGGTAAGTACAAGGAACAAAATAGAAAAATGTGTCAAAAATCAAAGTTGGAAACACATTTTATGAGGTAATGAAAAAAAGTCAACAAAATAAAATATCATGAAAAGAATATTACAATACATTCGTTGGTTGAACATCAGAACAGAAATCTAGTATACATAACCACGTGTTAATGTTCAAACACATCCATACAGAAAAGAAAAGGTGGCTTTATTTCTTACACCAGTTATGTGTACGTTTTCAGTACAATTTTAACTCAATACATGTGCCAACACATCATGGAAATACCGTAGGATTTTTGCCGATTTCCATTAATTATTGTCATAAATATAAATATAAGTGGTGGGAATAAGATAAACAGGCAATTGAAAAAAAGGTATTATTATTGTACAATATTCTACGTGATATTATGGTTGCTGAATCTTTTACTCTCAAGTATAAATCTTTGTAAGGTGTGAAAAATTTGTTCATTTTCTACAATACTTAGATAATTAGATCCGTAGAGTAGTAAGTTAGGGTCTGTAGAATTTGCGAGTGTGTTTATTGTTATATTTCGTATTGTAGCATACATTGGACAATGCAGAAGGTAATGATCAGTGTTTTCTACTGACCCACACGAACAAAAAGGGGATGGACAAAGGTTTCTGTTGAACATATGAAGATTTAAAGTACTACATTCTAAACGTAGTTGAGAGTGGAGAATTTGACCTATGCGAGACCCTATATGATAGTATTCGGGAATAGTTATGTTGTTTTTGTTTAGATATTTTTTGAAGCTTCATATGGAAGGATTGTTCTGTACATTGTTTGGTATTGTGTTCCAAAGTCGTATGGTATTGGGAAGAAAAGAGTCGTAATATAATAGCTTAGTTCTTGCGTAGATTTCTCGTATTGAGTTAGTGCTTCGTGTATTATGTGATTCATTGGAAAGCAGCCGAGTCTGCAAAAGGTTTCATAGATAATTGGGAACTTTGCCGTGAAACATTTTAAACAAAAGAATAAGTCGGTGGTCTTCCCGACGCTTAGATAAAGGAACTTAGCCTGTTTCTTTGTATAGGAGAGTTTTGGAGGCTAGTCTATTACCCCCTGTCACAATTCGCGCCGCTTCAAGCTGAATGTTCTCGATTTTTAAACTAAGATATTCTGGTATATTGTCCCAAATAACATCGGCATATTCCAGGACTGGTCTAATAAAGGAGAAGTACAATTTTTAAAGACTATTTCTATCTAGTATATATTTTACCTTGCGCATTAGACCTAATTTCGCGTATGCTTTAGATAAAATTTCATTGATATGCAAGTTCCACGATAGATTGCTACTTATAGTTACTCCGAGGTCTTCATGCGATTCTACATCTTTGAGATGGACATCGTCGAATATTAATGAGGGATGAAAAGGTTTCTTTAGTTTAAGAGAAATAGTCATACATTCCGTTTTGTTTGGATTGAAGGATACCAGCCAATTTTTCGACCACTCGTTTTTTTCAAGGTCAGAGTTTATTAAAGTTCCGGACGTAAATGTGACGTAAATGGATTTTCAACAGTTATGTAAACTGAAGTGTCGTCTGCAAAAAGTTTTATGTTGCATTCGATATCAACCACTAGGTCGTTTATGAAAATAAGGAAAAGGAGTGGACCTAGAATGCTGCCTTGTGGAACTCCTGCTTTGACGTTCATAGATTCTGATCGAGATCCGTTAATAACAACACATTGTTTTCTTTCATGGAGATAACTACGAACCAAAGTAATAAGTTTCCTCGTATACCTATTTTTTCGAGTTTATACAATAGACCTTTATGCCAAACCTTATCAAAAGCTTTACTGATATCAAAATATATATATCGTATATATTAAGTAAGGGTAACTAAATTATTGTTAATGTACATCAGTATGTTAGATAAAAAAAAATAGCCAAGTCGTCTTATATGGGAATACGAGTCTGACTTCATGATTTTCTGTGCAGTCCGTGACAAATGTAACCAATGAAACATAAATATATAAACTATTGCTGTTAAGTAAACTACACCAATTTCTGGACGCGCTCGTCAATAAAGATATCTTTAAAACTTCAATTAATCTATTACAACTACATCTAAATACCAATCTGCAGTGTATACTGGCATGCAAAATTTACAAGATGCCGTTTGAGTATAAAATCTTTACTTTTATACTTTTCAAAATGAATTAGAAAATTAAAAATGAACAACGCCAAATAACACTAAATGTTGCTAAAATACTACATCTAACATGTTAAAATAGAATTCGACACCATGCATGTACAAGCATTGAATTGTCTCAATGGTATATAAAAAGTAAGAGAAAAGAATGGATTTTCGTGTTGCAGTATTCACAAGCTCCCCTAGGGAATCTGGGGAGGGACTGTGACTCCCCTCTACAAACTAGCAACGCAATCACCAGAATAGTTACATCAAGGAACCGCATCGCTATTGTCTACAGTTAACAGTTAAACTCACTGAATCTATCTGTTGATCAAGTGTATATTTATACCTTTTTTAATTATATGCACTCGAATAATTGATCAATTTTTAAAACAATCAAAACCTAATTTTATTTAGGTCTTCATCGTGGGCTTTTACGGTATATTGACGACTTTAATTGAGATTTTCCTGGAAAATTACCTGCAAGCAATAAATTTACCTGTCAACAACAAAAAAAAAAAAAGAACAAACAGTGTATTTATAGAAAATCACTATTACTATTAGATTCCCTTTAATATTTTCTTCCCTATTTCTTCAGAATTATTTTTTTTGTTCTTAAATTTCAATTATTTGTCCGGGTATGGATATATGTGTTACCGCCTGCTAAGATGTGTAATATTGACGGTAGCGATTGTCCTCACACATGGGACAATATTTTACTGTTTAAGTAATTATACATACCAAAATACAAAAAAGAATGAATAGATAAATACGTCACCTTTGTTAAATAAAAGTGATAGGGGATAGTCAAGAAAAAACAAAAGGCCATAATGCTTTATTATTTCAAAGTTCTTAAAAATTCCCTATGGTGATTCCGTCGGGTAAAATGTCAGTTTGTTACACTCACTTGAGCAGACTCTGATTTAATAGCCAGAAAATGCAACGTATGATAAAATGCAATTTTAAGTAGTGTAAGTAATGTAGGGAAAAAGTCCAACTGTTATGTTGATATTGGGCCAACACTGACCCAATGTTTGTGACCCTGGATCATCGTTGGTCAGATGTCACAAATATGACACTGGGTCAATGTATTGCCAACGTTGCCCCAACGTCACATACATTGGGCCAACGTTGGACCAATGTAGCAAACATAAGAAGATAATACACACAACATTGGGCCAACGTAACCCCAACGTACAGGGCCAACATTGGGCCGATGAGCAATATTGCATTGGGCCAACGTCATTTGCCAACATTGGCCAATGTAACAGATAACGTTGGCCCAATGTTTGCCCACTATACGCTTAAAATTGCTATAAAGGGTAATCCAATTATCTATAGGCCCTATTTAAATGCATACACTGTATTACATGCACATGCGCCGATTCAGAATTTTTTTCCAGGGGAGCGGGGGATGATCTTGTTTGGTGGAGGAAGAAGGGGAGGGGAGGGTCCCATACCAATTTTCGGTAACTTTACTATGTGAATTTATTAAAATTTGAGTTTTCAGCCCCCCCCCCCCCCCCCTTAGAACCGCGCATGTATTATATATCTTTTTTAAAATATATTTCCTGATAGTCTTAGGAAGCAAAACATGTATAAATAAAAAAAACATAATAATGGATTTATAATACTTTGTGGTTTTTTTTTACCGTAACATATAGATATATCAGTATATATAATAATGGTATTAATATAAAATCTGTGCGGATTTCCGGCTCCATTTTATTTACTTAAAAACGTCTGACGGAAAACCGCATCGTCTTCCATCAGAGATATTTAATGTTCTGACAATGAAACTGGAAGTCTGTAAAAAATTAAAATACGGACCGATCAATCATGCAGAGAACCGGTAATTATACATGAATGTTGCACTAAATTATTATCTGGTTATCAATCATTTCATAATTTAATGATTATTGAGGCGGTGAATTATATTGAACGTCTGTATCTATTTAAAGCAGATGAAATATCTGGGTCAAATTAAAGCCAAATGTAGGACGATTTAACAATTTTTCCTCGTACCGTCGGCTAAGAAACATGTTTGTATATTTATCAGTCGGCGAATCGTCGCCAGATCATCGATCACTGAGCCACAGTTTGATTTTCGTCGATTATATAAACAAGGCCACAGACAATTAGCAGTACTCACGCCCGATTGTAACAAATTATTATTATCTTATAATATTCATAAAACCGGTACACCCCATCAAACAAGGCTATTGTTATGAAGCATGATCATTGAATGAATTTATATCTTGAATTTCATAAACAAAGATATATTGCTTCTGGCCCTGCTGCATTTGAAGAGGAAGATTCCTGCAGGAGACGAAATCGACGCACATGTTGGATCCAACCCTGGTGCTAGAACCATTATGAAGTCATAATTGATTTGATGAATCTTTTTCCCATACTTTACGGCTTTAAAGGAATTATGTAGAAAATGAAACAATTTCTTGACATTCTTTATTAAATAATGGAAAAAGTAATACCGATACCTATATTCAATTTGACATCATTTTAACGAGGTCAAGATCTTGTTTAATGCCGTTTTTTGGAGAGACTGTAGGCATTCTAGATATATTTCATTAGTCAAAAATGGACAAAACTCCGAGATTTGTTACTTGTTTCCTTCATATTTCATAGAAAATAACTGTTAAAAACATAATTTTTCATTGTGTTTATCAAAAATTTCAGCCCCGATACACCCCATCAAACAAGGCTATTGTTATGAAGCATCATTGAAATAATTTATATCTTGAATTTCATTTCAATTAATTGCTCACGTATTCACTTCAAACCACGTGGGCATCGCTTCATTTTATTGACGTAAAAAGTTTGCAGGAATGCGTCGTCCGCCTGGGTCTCTGCTTTGATGGCGATAGACGGTATACATATTTAGATGTTAAGACCCTTGGACGATTTTCGGTCGCCAATTGGTGTGTGTCGTCCAATATTTTTAGAACAAAAAAAAAAATACCTAAATATTGTCGACCGACCGACGACCGTCATAACAAACTGTCTGCCGATGATCGGACGATGATGAAGGGTTGCTCGACGGACTATTCAATGACGGGTGCAGGTGCATCGATTTACCCAAAAGGACTCAAGAGAAACCCATGCAAAAGAAGCATTAAATTAAATTTAAATTACTAATAGTACATGGCTTTTTTTTTTACTTTGATGGGTTAAACACATATTTGGGATTACAGTGTACTTATATATGTGATACATGTACATGCACATTGTACTTTATTTCAAATGCTTCAAATTTTATACGGTTACTTACAGGGAGATCTTCATCGATCGTAAAATGTGAGATGTTTTTTGATTTTTCATGCAGTCACATACATCGTAAAATGTGAGATGTTTTGATTTTTCACAGGCACGTAGCATCAAGGGGGGGGCCAGGGTCCTGCCCCCCCCCCCCCCCCCCCCCCCCTTTTTCCCGCAGCATGAAATTTTTTTTTTTAATTTTCAATAGGAAAATTAAAATTACAGGGGGTTCCCCCCCCCCCCCAAACACTTTTTTGGGAGTATGAAAGAAATTGAAGTGAGAATCAGGAAGTTGTGATTGAAATGGAAGTTATCATGTCACTGTAGTAGCCCTATATACTCACACCCCCCCCCCCCCCCCCCCCCCCCCCCCCCTCCCCTCCCCAAGCTTGGCGCACCTGCCTTTTTTTCTTTGCTGGTCTTGAATTTTTTTGGATGAGTCTGCCTCCTCCCCCCCCCCCCCACTTTCAACAACGATGCTACGTGTCTGTTTCGTACATTGAAATATTTATAACATACGCCGCGAGTTTAAATTAAACTTAACTGATTAAAAATGAATCAGCAAACACATGACACAAAATTATAAATGATTCTTTGTGAGATTTGCAATATTGCGTGCTATGAGGATGAAGTACATCTTACCACGAATTATGGAATATAATATGAAAAAAAATCTTGAGTTTTATCAATGTATTTTTATTTGCAGGTGTGAAATAATTCACTTCTAAAAACAAAAAAGAAGCGAAATTAAGCTGTTATTTGTAAATAAAATCCAAGACGTTTTAGTCTTTTGGATTTCCTTTCGGTTTCTTTTGGGTTCATTTTGGTCCTTATGGGTAAATTGATGTACCGTTCAACGACTGCTTTAACTGAAGAAATCGGATGGATGGGTATTACGATTCGGGCACGTACATGTACATATATATAAATATATATAAAGCATCGTTTTTAAAAGTGGGAAGACAATTTTTTTTTTCGAAATCTTGACCATCAAAAAAAAAAATTCGCCAATCCTTATAAATTTTAATCCTTTGGGGAGGAGGTGCGTTTTACCTATGAATTTGTTTAATTACCCTTTAATTTTTTATATTTACATTCTACTGTGTTTTTCCATTAAATTCTGTGATCTTCAAATGCCTCTAAATGCAACAAGTAGTCAAAGGTTAAAATGACGAGTTTTATTATGACGTCACAAACGTTGAACGCTGTAAACTGCAACGTCACAAGCGAAAATCAATGTTCACGCTTGTGGCTGTTACTGTGGCTCTTCCATTAATATTAACTTACCCTTAGGATAAGAT
>WFKH01002636.1:46997921-47011393 GCA_016163765.1 Magallana hongkongensis | reverse complement strand
GTGGACTTATTTCTTTCTGCATGTATAACAAGTGATTTTGCATCAAAATCAATATAACTCATAAAACTCATTTTCTATTTGTATGTTTACTGAGTTGAGTGATGATAGTATCAAAATAATCAAAATGATGCAGCTGGCAATAACAATTATGGTCATAATTCTATGTAGTCTGGTCCTGATTTCTAAAAAGGGCTCTAGAAATACGTTTTAACGGCAAATAATTATTATTTGGTCCAACATGGTTTTTTATCATAATTAAAGTATGCTGAATCTGAAAAAATATGCTGGCCTTCATAAAAATGGCGTTAAGTAGGTCAAAATGACGATTCAAAATGGCGGACAGCCAATCTTCAAATTTATCTCTTAAAGTTTCTTCAGTGGGAAAAAAATCATGACACACACTAATGAATTGGTCCAGCATAGTATTTTATCATATCCTATGTGCACTGAGTCTTAAAAATATGCTGGCCTTCCACAAATGAGGTTAATTAGGTCAAAATGGCAATTTAAAATGGCGGATAACAAATTTTTTTTAATTCTTCCTATTTTTCTAAAATGGACAAAAAGCGTGAGACAAACAATGAATATTCTGTCCAGCAAAGTTTTTAATCATAACTTAGTTGTGGTTAGTCAGGAATAATATGTTATCTTAAAGAAAATGGCGTAGATTATCTTTTTAAAAAAATGGCGATTCATAACGGTGGACATCCAGTTTTTTTTTTTATATTTTTCACCCTTTAGTTCTTAATTGGAGAAAAAGCAAGAAACAAACAATTATAATTCTGTTCATCAAATTTTTAAATCATAAATAAGACGTGCTAAGTCTGAGAAATCATGCTGGTCACTAAAACGGGGTTTTTAATGTCAAAATGGCGGACAGTCGGATTTCATATTTTTTTCTTAAAGTTTCTTAAATCGGTAAAAAGCATGAGACCAGCAATTTTAATTTGGTCCAACAAAGTTTATCAATATAACTATGGCATGCTGAGTCTTAAGAAATATGCTAGCTATGACGAAAATTGCGTTAAATAGGTCAAAATGGCGTTTTAAAATGACCGACAGCCAGATTTCATCACTTTCTATTTAAAGTCTTTTAACTAGGAAAAAAGTATTAAAAACAATTATAGTCCGGTCCAACAAAGTTTTTATTCATAATTATGGTATACTGAGTTTGAAGATATATGGTGACTTTCACAAAAATGGCTTGTTTGGGTCAAAATGGCATTCAAAATGGCCAACAGCCAGATTTCATTAATATTCTTTTTTAAAACCGTTTAGAGAGGTAAAATGTGTAAGCATTACATTTTACAAATATGCACGTGACAAATTAGATAGGAACGCATAACGAATATAAAAAACCAGTTCCACTTTTTACTAAAAATTGTTAATTTTCTCCGTTTTGTTTTATTTAGGTGTATATCTTATTTTAACATTCTTTGTTCATGCTTTCAATATCCGTCTTGTTCCTGAAAATTTCTGGGTTTTTTTTTTAATAACACTTTATGTACCGATTTCTTCGATCTGCCTTTAAAATAGTTAAGAAAATGTGGCACACTCTGTAAGTTCGTGAAATACGAAAAATGCTTACAAAGTTTTAAAGAGGAGAAATATTTCTGCACTCTAATATTGGTGTTTTTTAGGCTTTAAAGGCATATATATCATAAACTTATATGATAACAGAGATATAATCGGATACTTGGGAACAGTGTACGACCTTAAGAACTAATCTATAGTATATGTCTGTCTCTTCCTTTAATACATTTCTAGCAAATAAATCTAATATATCATCATATCCACTGGAAAAGCTCGTGATTCAAAATGAGCCTAAAATCAACATATCGTCCAGCTTTATATATAGTAATAAGTATGCGCAATATGTTTTGGGCAACCCAAAGAATTTTACTCTTTTAAAGCTACTTGGTCCGATTTTTTGGTTATTACAGTATCAAATAATTTTCTATACAAAGCAAACATCTTAGAAAGTTATGGACTTTCTCCTATTTACACCAGCAGAATCGGTCTCCTTTCAAAGTTAGAAATATTCAAAGTAAATAAAAATAATTTTTCTTTGGGCAAACGAAAAAACAAACCAAAATGCATCACGGGAATGTTTAGAAACGGAACCGTTTGGTTTCGTCCCCCAAATGATTGGGTTTATTCACCCCGCATGTTATGCATCGATTGTAAACAAAGCAAACTTCACACATATTATCGAAAAAAATGTTCACAGGTTATTTTTAATTTGCCTGAACATTATGACCTGTATTTATAGCGATGTCAAAGTCGTAATACAACCATACCAGTCTCGAAGTCAGGGGCAAATTTTAACATGAAGCGAAATAAAGCGGTACTCTTTTATGTCGTTTGTTTTGTTAACAAATTTTGTGCATAATTTTTTTTCTTTGAAATTTGGCTTAATTGACCGGGGAAACTACTGCAATGTCCATTATTATACATATACTTAGCATAACCATCGTTGAAAAGCGTACACAAAATTTGATATAAAATCGGACCAAGCAGCTTTAAACATAACTAGGGTCAATTTATACTTTGTATAATGAATCAAGCTGTCTATGTCTTCGTTAAGGATAAAACAACCTCTTGCAAAATTGTCAACATGTGTTTGGCATCTGCTGAGGAAAGTATAGAAGTACTAAAAAGCAATGCGTGTCCTTATTCAGAGGAAAAGTTAAGGCTTTTATATGCCAGACCATGCCAGTGTCAATTTACAACATATCCTTACAACTAAGTTTGCTGATAGAAGTTCGAACCTCTTTAGAGCCGATAAACATCCCTGTCAATGTTGTTAAAAAGAAAATGTTCGCATTTTCTAGAACTTCGAATTAGCACTTGGTTGATTTCATGCTCTGATATGGTGTGACACAACTTCTTCTTTCTACAGCATATCGAGAAAATCAACATATTAATATATTAAGTATACAGAAACAAGTATGAAAAGAGGAAATAACTGACCAGAAAATCAAAGAGTTCGAGAAGTTCAATTATATGTATAACCAAGGCACATCCCCCACTGACACGGTTCAATTTGCTTTATTCATAAAAACAAAGCACGGGAATATGCCCCAACTTAGGATATGCCTTATGTTGCTTATGAAACAAACACACACCAATGTAATGACAGGGAGACAGGCATATATAAGCATACCTATATTGCCATGCCCAGCCGAGATTAGATAAAAAAAATTAAGTTATGATTGTTTGTTGCTTGAACTAATGACCTTAAGATCTTATACCTTAAGCTTTCTTAGATTTGATAGCTTGCAACTGCCCCACAGGTGGTAGACCATTTATGTGTAAATGTAAACGTGCCAACTTGCCGTGTATAGACATTTGCAAATTTCAAATCACAAACTCATCATTCCAAAAAGTATTGTATAAATAACATATAATACTGTAGCTTAATAAGGGAAAACAGAGAAAAATTTGCACTTTTTAAAATAAAAAGCTGGTGGAGTTTTATTCTATTGGTACAAGTGTTCAAATTTGATTGTCAGTTACATTATTAGTATTGAAATTATGATATTCAAACATTTTTCCCATTTAAGAGGCCTTTAGAGAGATTAATGAAATTTGGCTATACACCAATTAGAATTGCCATTTTGACAAAATTAACTTCATATTTATAAAGACCAAGAGATTTCATCAAACTTAGCACAACTTAATTATGATAAAAATGTTTGCTAGACCAATTTATGATTTTGTATTGTTAATTTTTTTCCATTGAATAGACAGTAAGACGAAAAATGATGAAATCTGGCTGTCCGCCGTTTTTTCCTATTTACCGCGATCTTTAAACAGGTCGAGACCACTAGATTTTGTGACGTCGGCATAAATTTGCATACTAAGTTAGCTATCTGTTTACTTTTATCGACAGACCAATCAGGTAAATGAGTTACAAGGCATTGTGGGCTACTACAAGTTTCAGTGAATACAGAGCGTAATGAAAATATATACCATTTTGAATTGTCTGTTGGAAACTCATTTTCAATGATTTTTCGGAATTTATGAAATAAATATGGAAAATTATGTCTGATCTTTTATTTCTATGCTCACATTTAAAAATATTGCTTATGAGACCTTATATCAACCTATTTAAATATCCCATTGTCAAAGTTCAAAAGAGAGGTATGTCCTTTTGAATTAGAAGCAGTGAGTACTTTTTTCACGTGATATCCCAGGTTTGGGACAACATAAGTAGAATGAGCTTTGAAATTTTCTTCAGGGACACTCATCAGAATACTTTGCGTACAAAATACTACATGCTACATAACTTGTGCTTCTGTATGTTTGTGCATTTTTATTACCGTGGCTATTTACGTATGTTAAAAATGTACAGTTACCTGTATTTATTTCTGGTGTACAATGATTAAGTCACCAATAATTAAACAATTATGCAATTTTTTTCTTATCAAAATCTATTTGTACTTCTATGCGTATGTTTGCCATACTGTTGATACTGATCAATTTTTGAAGCAATAATTGATAAACTAACACAACAGTATTTTTCAATGTGAGCATGGAACAATGTCTATGGTACGTAATCTGTCCTTTTTTACCATTTAAAGTAAAAAACAAGTTGTACAAATTTTCCGTAAAGCAATTAAATATTGGGTATAAAACCGACAAAAACCACGTGTGTCTGTTGAATCGTAAACACGTAGTAGACCGTCATGCTTTGCGACTCATTGACTGGATTGGAGAATCTTGTTGACGTTAATATTATCACGTTAAATAATGCTATCCATATAAAGTAGTGTAGCCGACCTGTTAAAGATCAGCATATTTTGATGAACTCAGCACACCTTAGATATGATAAAATACTATCCTGAACCAATTTATAATCGTTTGTTACCTCAATTTTTAAGACTTCAAAAGAGAAATAAAAACTTTGGCTGTCGACCATTTTGACCGCCATTTTGGTCTTTTTAGCGCCATTTTTGTCAAAGCCAGCATATTTTTCAGACTAAGCACGCCTTAATTATGCAAAAATCTTTGCTGGACTGAATCATTATCGGTTTTTTATGCGTTTTCCCTATTTGAAAATCTGTAGGAAAAAATTATGAAATCTGGGTATCCGCCATTTTATATCGCCTTTTTAATTGACCTAATTAACGCCTTTTTGGGGAAGGCCAGCATATTTTTTCATACTTAGCACACTTTAGATATAATAAAATACTATGCTGAATCAATTCATCATTGTTTGACAATAATGAAAAGACTTTTAGAGAATATTATGCAGTGTGACGAAATTGGTTTTAGTTTTAGTTTGCCAAAACGTAAGACCAAAGTTTTCTTAAACACCACGGTGAATGTTATTAATTTTTAATTATATGTCAGAACTGCCAGATCAGAAATAGATTGCGTTGTATGCATCACATTTGATTGCTACGAATAGTACGAATCTATTATAGAGGTATACAGTGGTGTATTTCCATTTAAAAGACCTGAATAAGGCATTTTGGAATAGATTACCGTGTTCTCTCTGAGTTTGTGTTCTCTTGGATATAAGTCCTGCATAAGGCATTACAAGTACAGCACAGGCAGAGGTGGAGGAAGCGCAGGACAACAGTGATTTATATTTGCGGGATATACCCGTCGACCAGTTAGTGGTTATCCAATCAACAGGAAATTGTTCTTATTATTCTCGTGGTCAACAAAAATCTGAATTAACAGGTAAACGGACCTGGTGCAACGCTTGGGTGTAAGACATACACCAGTGTAAAACACACAGCTCGGCCGCGTTGCACGTTACAGCAGTTTGGTTTTCCTCAATTTTGACCTATTTAACGCCATTTTCAGAAAGGCCAGCATATTTTTTCGGACTCGGCACACTTTAATTATGATAAAAAACCATGCTGGACAAAATAATAATTATTTGCCGTTAAAAGTTTGTTTTTTCGACTAAATCGGACCAGACTAATGGTTTCAAGAGGAATAGGCCAATCTGGCTCTCGCGTACTAACCGTGTGCCGACTTATATTTTCATTATTTAGATGAATATTTATCATTACTTAGATGAATATTTATCATTTTTAATTTTCAGACGAAAAAAGCAAAACTCTAGTTTTTCAAAATACAAAATCGTAGGTTATATTACAAAAATATGCATTTTTTAAACCATAATAATAGATTCTAAAAAGCATTACCGCAATGGTAACTCACGATTCACGATTTTCCTTAAAGTTTACGAAATTTAAGAGGAGCCTAAAGTAAATGGATGTGTATTGTTAATGAAACCGAGAACAACTGAGCCAATTGACATTAACATATATGATATTTATAGTGACTAAAAACGCATAATTAAAGGAAAAATTTCACATGTAAATGTCAGCGTCTATATAGAAATGGTTTAACAAAGGGAAAATACACGACAATCAGTTGTTTTGCCTGGTCAACGTTTATGAGGCTTTGTCGTCATCGGTAAGGCCATTTCTTCGCCGATTTCTAAATCTCCAAAACGAATCTTAACTCTCCGTTTTATGTTTTGACAACAGCAGCCAATGAATGAGTTTGCCCCTGCGCATGCGCCGCCTGCAACGGCAAATATCCAGTACCAGACGTATCTGTCATACTTGTAGGCAAAGATTGAAACTCCAACACCGGAACAGCCAGCTAAACAATAAAAAAGAAGATCAATGGCAACTTCTCCGGCCTTCCCGACAGAGCTCGGAAAAACAAGACCACCTGTTGTAAGAATTTTATACAAAATGGAGTCGATTCCTATCAATTTTACATGTAAAAGTAATGTCTAGACAGCCTCGAAAGAATAATCCATTCTGGGGGGGGGGGGGGGGGGTGTGTGTATATTATTGAATTTTTAGGAAAAGCTCAAATATCAAAAGATTATATACCGCACTATAGCCTATTAAGTTTTATCTAAAAATAATTATAATAAAAGGGGGCAGTTGTTACCATGGACGCCTACATAATACACTCGAAATTGTTCTTCAGCTTGTCGAAAAGACCCGAGAAGTTGCAATTGTGGAAAAAATATACATAAAGATTTAGCAAAAATTCAGCACTGTACATACTAAGGATACTACTACAAACTTACTATTCATAAAATTACACCAGGATAAACTTAATTAAATCGAGTTGTATTGTTTTATCATTCGCACCGCTTTGGTGTGGTTTTTCGATAGCGTCACGTTCAATTCTATCAGCTACGTCATGCATAAACAATACCCGCTCCTTCACCACCGACTTTCTTTTTGGTGGATTCAGCTAACCGCTGATTGGCTGCTGGTGCAGACTAAATTATGCACGGACAGCTTTAGCTCTGCAAAGTAACTTTGGGTAAAACCATATATAGCATCAGTGCATACCATACTTACGAAAAACTTGCAATTTACGGCGCACAAACTTTGAACAGATAAACATTTTATCATACCACATATCAGTGCAAATAATCCATTTAAGAAATTCTTCATTCAGTTTACATGTACTACTTTTCCTAGTTGTTGCTTAACTTGCCCAACACTTTCTTCTATTAGACAATCTTAAGGCAGGCTAACCGACCTCGGAAAGAGGATCAAGATTCGTCATGTTTCATGTAAACAAACTACATCACTGTATGGGGCTGATGATGGCGCTAAAAGAATTTCAGAGACAAGTGAAGAAAGGACATCTGCGGTAAAACGTATCAGGATATCGGAAAAAGCACACCAAAGCGGTTCTAATAATAAAAACTGTTCTAGTAATTCAAAACAAATTATAAATGAACATACCCGCCAGAAAGTGCAGCAGCACCTCGATGTGGTAACATTTCAGATGACAAAAGCCGTCAGACTCCACGGCAACGAATATAACTAACAGAGTCCAGCACCATAGCAACGTCTCAACCGTGGTCGAAATCAGAATGCAGGTAAATGCGATCTTTATTGGGCAATCTGATTAAAGGTAAATAAAATAACTTGTACTATACTATACTATCCAGCATACATGTATTTGGTTTTTTCTTCAAAAAGATCATAACACAGAAAACAAATCGAACCAACAATAAAAAGCCAGCGTTTTAAATAATATACCGTTGTGTTTCAGAAAATTATTTCCGGGTTTTTTTTAAAATTTGATTTTGGGATTGCTCTTTGACTTACAAATCTAGTTCGTTTCTTATAGAACAGAACGCTGGTCTTCAACCTATGACACTCTTTTTAAATTGATGAATTATATCTTTGTATTATATGGATTTTAAAAGGTGTACGCGTTTAACATTCAATGTCAGTACCGGGTATTTAATTGAATTGTTACCAGTGATGTAAATTTGTGAGTTTGAAGATGATAGAGACAGTACATGGAACAATATATAATAACTGACCAACAAGTCTACTAGAAAGTAAATCAACGACATAGATATTAAAATATATATATTCAACATGGCCGTAAAATTGCTGATACGATATGCAATCTTGAACCATACTCTGTCCTCAACGTTCATGAGAACAAACTTTATTAAGATTTTGTTTAATTCACACTTCGTTTTGTAAAAATATACCACACATTTTTAACTGTTTTGTAGTGTTGTGTAAATTTATTATACTATGATTTGGTTTCTCGACCAAGCCTTTAACCTCAAAAGAGAAAGTATATCGGATAAAAAAATGTGTAGAGGTTTTACTGATTTATCCACGAGTACCTTTAACTTAGGGGCAATAGAAGCATCAAAGGTTAATAATTACTTAATTGTTAAGTGTGTTTGACAAAAATCAAATCTGTCAAAAAGCGGTCAAAGGTCAAACTTGATGCCAATAGTTCATCTACACTGACATTTGCAAAAACATATATTCATTCTTGATTAAAATTTCCTTGTTCATTTGTACCTGTTTTTTGGTTGTCGAAAACTTTTGGAAAGTTTGTGGAAAATGCTATCAGAGACGGAATCAAAAGGAAGACTCCGATCTGTGAAAGCATGAATCCCATTACACTCCGGAACAGGAAGAAGCGGGCAGATACCGTGTCCATTATCTCCATGGCGACGGAATTCTATTTGGTCAATGTTTGTTATTACAAAAAGAGGTTCTGGAGAGAGAAAAAGTGGTAAACAACATTTGAATGATGTCTTTCTTTATAAATTATGTTTTGATTGACATATTAGAGAATCTCTTCTTAAGTGTCAGCCAAAATATTGCGATATTTACAATACTTGTACAAACACAAATATTTGTAAGAGGCAAATATCCCAAAAATGTGCTATATGATAATTAGAAAACAAACAAAACCAAAATGAGTTCCGGTCCAAAATCATTCATCTCACAAGAAACGAAAAAAGGCTTTGCCCATATCTAAATGACGAAAAAAGTTTATGAGATCAAGAGCTTAAGAATTATTTTGTCTTTTTGTATCATTAAAATGAACCAATAGCATAAACTAATGAAACACAACAGATCAAAAATCATTAAGCAAAATTCTTGCACGCAATTACATGCTAGTTTACAGTGGTCCTTGTCATTCAATGACCACGTACATGTAGTCAAACAGACAGACAGCTAGACGGACGAACAGACAGCCAGACGGACAGACAGACAGAAGGACGGACAGACATACGGACGACAGACAGACAGACAGAAGGACAAACAAGCAGACATTCTCAGCGCTAGACTGTCTTAAAAAACCATTATCCCATATATTAGATCAAAGCAGCTAACAAGCAATGCAGGTAAATTTAGTCAAAACCTTTCAGTGACAGTTTTGTTTCGAACTGCAAGTACATGTGTAAAAATGTTTTATCATTAACGTATAATAGTATTTCCAAAATAATTATATGAGTTTAATAGGAAAACGAAATTGAATAGAAAAACAACGAATTGTGTTGTGCTCTATGAGCTACACGTAGCTAGCTACCAGCCTATCATAAATACATGTAAATTATTAGTTTGCATTAAGATTAAGATGATCTCAAATAACCAACTGTTTCATTACTACACAATACAGTTGTTGTCGATATGATTTATATTTGCGTAAAAATCAAGCGAATTAAATACATACCTTGTACGTATGAAGTTCATAATGTGTAGTTTTTCACCTCCGGGAAACGTGTCCAAAACATATATATTTCCGGGCGTTTTTTGTTTGTTCGTTTTTTTTTAAACACAATTCAAATAACACTAAGGCAGAATGTTGAAACAATTTATCATGTTATAATAGTATACTTTCCAAAATATAATTCAGTGTATATTTTTTTTTACAAATACAATGAATTGGGTTAATTAAAAAAAAAAACCACATATACATGAGTGCACATGCATGATGAATGAGAAATTCTTTTTTAACAATACAGTACTAGAATTTTTTGTAATTCGAAAATATAAGAAATAAATTTTGTTTGAAAACATTATGATATGGATAAGCTATAGTATTAAATAAAATAACTTACAGTTGTTTTATATGTGGTATAGGTGCGATTACGCGTATTAAATGTTTGGGTCGTACGTTTTTTGAGGTTTTATTGGGTTATTTTTATCTTTTTTAATTTTATAATTTTTTATTTTTTTTACATGCGTTTCAGGATGGTTATATCGTTATCAACCCGATTAATAACTGATTAAATATGATTTATGAATAAAATATAGACGAAGTACATGTACATTCATTAATTGCAATTAAGCTTGGCACGCGCTTAAATAAAAAAAAAATAATATACAAAAATAATATACCAACCAACCCCATGTTCCGGAGAACGCATAAAGCGTGTAATACATACAATGAAGGGGGTGGGTGGTAATACACTTTTGAAAAGGTTTACATTATTCTTTATTTATATTAGGGTGTTGGGTTAAGGATTGGGGGTAAAGTGAATTTTGTGGCTTTATTTTTATGCAGGTGTAACTGCAATGTTAATAAAAGATCTTTTGCCTTTTTCGGTGACTGGGTTGCTAGAAACGTTGTTTTCAATGATGTATATGTAAGCAAGAATTGTGCTAAGCCTATATTTTTTTATGAGCTGTCCAATCCATGCATTTATGAAGTATATAAAAAAATACATAACATGTTGAAATCAAATCAAAGCATATAATTATAGCAAGTGCAGGGCAATTAACAGTTTTAAAATAAGTTTGCTTGCCGGAGGAAGTTGGGTGGTGTCCAAGGCCTATTTTCGGTAATTGTGCTATGGAAATTCATATTTTCCATGTGTATGGGGGAGCCTGGACCCCCCCCCCCCCCCCCCGGCTCTCTAGATTCTATAGATACTTCTTTAATCAGAGACAGACTTAACCTTTTTCCTTTTTTTTCAGAGTTACGTGTATGTAATATTAATTTATTCATCAACCTAATGCCTACATGTATTCCCATGCTTTGTAAAAAATATAATTAAGGTTATCTTTTCACTTTCTTCTATTAGCCATATCTAAATCAATGTTATTGTCTTCCAGACGTTTGAATATAATCCGAAATGTCTCAGTCGGGAGAAGGCAGCGTGTGGTACCAGAGGGAGATCGCTATTTCTGCCAAGAAGCGAGGGTGTCACCTCATCACGGACGATGTTCTCCATCAGGTGCCAGAAATACAGAAGATCAAGATCGGAACCGCCAATGTCCACAGTGTAGTGAAATGTACATTGTTATGCTAATACATGTTGTTAAATATGTAAATGACCTCTGACCCTGGTCCACTGCCCACCCCAATACCTGGAGCTCCAGTGGCGAGTCCAGTCCCGTCCGCCTACCAGTAAACACCTATTTGTTCGTCTTGTATTGTGTGATGTACCAATGGTACCATGTTCCTTGTTTGTTCATCATAAGGTAAGGCTTATTGCCTTATGCACATGTACTGTGTAACGTTTACATAATATCGGTTTCACGACAATTGGCGTTGTCGGTAGGATAACCTACCCGACATTTCGTGTTACCGGTACATGTGTAAATTATATTTTTGCAATATTTGCAAGCAATGAGTGGTACATTACTTGTTTATATGTTGGAAGTTTCGTATTGAGCGTGTGTATTTTACAAACGTGTATAACGATAGTCCGATAACATGCTGCATCATTTTGTCGGAAATGTCGTGTTGAGCGTTTGTTTTTTACGAATGTGTACATGTGCGATAACTCCGATATTTTGCATTACTATTATGTCGTGTTAAGTTTTATATTAAAGCGTGCATACACGAATGTCAATAGGTTTTATTTTCTTTTCATGTTTTTCGTCAAGTGTCGCGAGACAACTGGCGTATTTCGTATGCAATGACCAGACTTGTGTGTTAAATACTTGCGTGTCGTCGTGTCCAGCACGAGATTCATGCGTGTATTGTCTATCAAGTTATTTCTTCACCTTTGCTATTTTTTGAGTTTATTTTGTATGCCACGTACATTATCGTCTCAATAGGCGTGCTGTGTATATTTTGTCGTATTTTTGCTATATTTGTAGACTCTGTCACTCGTGTTTCTGTAAACACGTGGGTAATAACGTCTGCACAAGTGTAGAATATTTCATACTAATGCTTGCATTTTTCTTTATTTGCTAGTTTATTGTCACTTTCTAGCGTTTACCACAGCGTTGGGCTGATATTTTGTCTTCGTAAATTGCGCTAGATAGAGTTTTTGTATTTTGACATTTGTTTACGTGTTTTTGTCGTCTGGTCGGTTGCCATTATTTCCACGTGATTTTTGGCGCCAATTCGACAGTGACATTTTTGTGCATAGATAGCTTATTTCCTATGACGTAACAACTACTTTTGTTTTCAATTAAGGAGGCCGACTTTAGTTTTCATTGCGCATGTTTTTGCGCATTCTAGTATAATACAGTTGATTTATACTTCTTATGAAATTTTTTCGATATCATTTATAAAATTGAACACAATAAATAAAATACAGATAAAAATATTTAGATTTTTTAAGGAATTTTTTATTTTTTAAACGATTTTTCCGTTGTGCGGTAGGGGAGCGTTGCCATTGCGTTTTTATGACGTTATGATAAATTGAAGCTTTGCAAGAGTACGTTATAAGAAATAACATAAAAGAAAGGTAAAAAGTGTATGCCGTTGAAATTTTATATACTGAGAATGATGCTATCCTCGAGGACATTTTCCTTATTTTTTGAATTAATCCATTATACCAATCTTCATTCGTAATGATCCAAATATATAGCAAAATTTGGTGCATTTTAATATTTTGAGATGGCCCCCACTAAAAACTAGACGGTAGAATTTAGTATATTTTACATATAAGGTAGGAAATGATATTACTAATCATATATAACAATTTGAGAACAAAAGCTATTGTAGTATCTTTTTAAATTGCTTTGATGTGCGGAAAATGACAGTTTCCTATATATTCCTATAGTAAATGTACCTGTATTTTGAGATGGCCCCTTAAAAGAACCAGACGGTCGATTTTCTTGAAACTTCGCAAATAAACTAGAGTTGGTTTAAATTTCATATGGTTAAAAGATAAAGAGTTTTGCTATTGTAGTTTTTCCGCCAAAAAACCCAAATTGGCCTCCTTAAGCATTTTCTGA
>WFKH01002636.1:46985445-46997821 GCA_016163765.1 Magallana hongkongensis | reverse complement strand
GTGTTTGTTGTTAAATGATATAACATGATTCCTATGATATAGTATTATATATATATTTATATGATACAATATTATATCATATTGTAAAAAGTTATATGATACGATATGATATTGTATCAATTTTTATGTACATTATGATATGATACTGTGTCATGTAATTGTTATGATTGTATAGTATTGTATATTATGATACAATATTGTATAATATGATATTGTATTATATTTATTATTTTATCACATGATATTATTATATAATATCATATATTATTGCAATATGTAATATTGTATCATATGATACGATATTATATAATATCGTATAATATGATATTGTATAATATAATATTTTAATTATATAATATATTATTCTATCACATGAATTGTATTATATGATATTGTATAATATGATATTGTATTATATAATCTATTTCTATATTACATTATATTTTATCATATGATATGATGCAATGTTGTATCAAATCACATGATACAATATCATATTATGGATCAAATATGATACAATATTGTACAATACAATATCATACTATATTGTACAATATAATATCATATGTTACAATATTGTGATGTTTTATGTGATATGATATGGTATCATGTAAAACTATATTGTATCATATATAATATAATGATATTGTATTATGTGATCAAATACAATAATGTATGACACGATACAATGTCATATCATATGTTACAATATTATATTGCCTAATAATTTATTACAGTATTATATTGTATTATATGATACTATATTGTAAGTATCATAGGATGCAATATCGTATTATATATTATTGTTTTGATAAACATTGTATCTTATAATACCGTATGAAATGAGCATATGATTTTCATACAATTTTTTTAACATATGATATACGATATTGTGTCAAAACAGTTTCCATGAATATCCAAGATCATTAACTATGATTTTCATATCATATGATAAAGGTGGTCTCATAAAGGTGATGCCTCATAAAGGTGATCTCGTCTCGGTGAGCTTTGTAATCTGTGATTACCTATGTTTGAATTAAAGTTTGGGTTATTGTATTGTCATCAGCAGTTCAAGCTTTTGAATTAAAGTATGATCTGTTGCTGGTGTCACAACCAGTTTTGCAAGCATGAACAATTTAACGTCAATTGCTCATAAAGACTTGTAAAAGTACAGTGTAACCACGATCAATATGAAACTAACTACAGTAATCATTGGAACTATTAGTGGGGGGTGAGTGTGCACATAGTGCATATCCATTTGTAGGTCCCATAATGTCAACTGGTCATGCTATCCAGCAGACAGGCATGTTGCCATGTGGGGTCCCACCAGGTTTCTACCCACCATACAATAGTGTTCCTGTTCCATACGCTGTACCATATGCAGATCCATACCAATTCCTATGCCATGGGGGTGATGCCTCAGTATCCTTGTTACCCATATCCAATGATGAGTTATGGTATGAATTGTCCACCATGCGGTCCACCATTGCAGTATCCTCCACACATGATGCCCCAATATGGTGTTGTCCCAATACAACCGATGGCATAACAACCAATACAAGATGTACTAGCAGGTCCAGCACAGGTTGGTGCATCAAGCCAAATACAGTGTGGGCTACAGCATCAGGTCAATGTGGCTCAACTACAGGATGGTAGTTTACCACCTATGGCTGCAGTCAACATTGAACCTGATATAGAGGATACACAATATGGAGGCAGTACTGCTCAGCTACAAAGTATTGATACACTGCTAATAGCTAAAGCTGAGACTGAATCCATACCGTGTAATGTTGAAGGGATGTCAGCAGTTGCAGAGTCTATAATTACAGAGACATTCCCTAATTCTGAAACAGTCCAGACAATAGACGGTTCAGTATCGTCAAATATTCAGGGTTCTGTTCAGAGTTATGGAGTATCAGCACTTGGCAAAAGTAATGTCACAGCTCAGACATCAAGAGGTTTTGAACCATCCAATGTCAAGAGTTCTGTGCATGACTTTGCCAGTTACTGTCATAGCACTCATGCACATTCAGAACATAACATGTCACCATTGTGTAATGATGTGCATGAGTCAAACCATGAGACCCTGCAACAGACACAGTCACATCAGAATGCACCATTTCTGCAACAGGTGCAAAATCAACCCAATGTGACCCTTCAGGAAGACCATGAGTTGCCACTTTATACATGGAGTCCTGGTGACATTGACACAGATCTGCATGATGGAGAGAGAAAAAAGATGTCTGATGGCTCTGATGGAGAAAAAGCCACTACAACAGAACAGAGCGGAGCCACAGACAATCTACACCATGATGAGGAAGTTCTTCAGCGTCTGTCCACAATGGAGAACCACATTGGATCTCTGAGGACAGACATGCAGACCATCATCAGGAGAATGAAGGCTCTTGAGCCTGATCTGTTTTCATCTTGTTATCCAGATGTTTAATGAAAATACTTACCCTGTCCAATACAAAACAATTCATAGAAATTAAGATCTTCTTTAAAAGTTAGATATGATGGTGTTCTTGTTGTAGCGATTATTGATATATGTATCGCAACTTAAGTGACCATAATATCTTAGTGCAGTATGATCAATTATATGGAACAGATATTATATATACAGTGTGCTTTGATTTCTATATCATGTGGATAGGGAGGTAATACAACGGATACAACTGCTAGTGACTTGTTTATGAACAATCCAGTATGATTAGGGATTTTCAAACATTCAGACGTGCTTTTTGATTTTATGATATGTTATGATAATAAATTATGTATCTTAAGTTTATTCATAATAGCATATAGAACCTGGATCTTTAGAGTTAAGTAATATGTACACTGATAAGTATGTGTTTCAGTGTGCTTATGTTATTTTTCATTGTTGTCTGCTATTATATCTCAACAGCTGATGACGTGAAGGACAAATCTTTAAGACCAGGGTCATGTCTCATATAAATTTCATATTTCACATGTACTAGTCATTTATCAAGGGGGGTCCTGTTCTTATTGTTCATTCATTATTATTTTTCTACATTTGGCTCTAGTTCATTATATAGTTTATATCTACTATGCCACGCTACAGGAGATTTCAGCCAGCTCCGAATTATCCATCTCTACGCCAGGAGAGGGGAGAGCATTACCTGAACTATGTGAGAAGAAGCACCTTCTCAGGAAGACTGATCGAGCCTACTTATCTTGTGTACGACTTAGCCCTGTTGAGTGTTGGAACTTCTCACAGAGACATTTGTGATGCTATCCTTGATCAATACCACTTAGCAAGAGATGAATATGATGTTCGCTGGATTGAGAAGATCAGGAATGAAGCGCGTACCATTCTGTGCACTGAAAGATGGGTCGAGGACAATCTCCCATCACTTATCCGAAGCCCCAATCCCAGAAGAAGATCACGTTCTACTGCCACTGTCGCTTCAATGCACCATCCGATATGTGTGTGGACATTTGTCTTCGAAACAATCCTAACCTGGATGTTGTGCGTGAAAATGCAGTAGAGTGTTCGCCTTCTTACACTGAGGAGTCCGTGATGGAGATTGCTAACACTGACTGTCCCGTCTCCATTGATCATGAAGTAGCGGGGTCACCCGTAACTCGTGTATCGATGGAGCCTGCGCCTTTAGTGAAGGAGGTTCTTACGGAGGAGGACGAGTGTGTTGAGAGCAGGGAGTCTTCACCCGCAGTTGTGTCAAAGAAGCGAAGATTACCTTTGCGACATGTCCAGCAGAATAACTATTCCGAGACTGCTGACAAGCGTGCTCGTTTATCCCCGGAAATTCAGGTGACAGTCGTGAGGCCTCGTGTGAACTTTCAGTGGTGTCCATTTCCTGGCTGCAACGTTAAGAACAGAAAGATCAAGCGTCATGTTCAACAGTCCCACCTTCCTCTGATATTCAGTGATGTGAGACCGATTCGCTCTACAGAAGAGTTTGAGCTATGCAAACTACACTTCACAGCGCTGGAGTCTTTGGTTAGAATTGTTGTTGGACATGATGCTAGTGTGTTCACAGCAGTGGATTACGTCAACCAGATACATCAGATTCCTCAGGAAACTACTCTTCATCCGGATACAGTCGCGTGCATTAGGAGATTATGTGACCATCAGAACTGGGAAGAACCTTCAGAAGGTTTTACTGTGGCTCCAGTCAACTCACCGGCTGTGTTAATCCACTGGAGATGTTTAATAGTGCTGATGTCAGCTTTGCAACCTGAGCAGCGTGAAGAGTTTCGCGTGCATGGGCGTGTTACAGGTGACAGACATTCCGTTTCTGATGTGAAAAGTATGCGAATACAGGTGTCGACCGTGGATTCATCTACGGAAGAGGAGCTCATTTGTATAGATGCGAGTTATGGCTCTGATGTAAATTCTTCAACAGGAACAGCTTGTGATTATATGCCATATGACAGAGATGCCAATGAAGCTATACAACATGAAGCCTTCGATAGCCATTTTCACCTGGACCGTAATTGTAACCGTATATGGAGAAGGTCGTCTGGGAAGTCGATGGAGGATGTACTTCGGCATACAGAATCAGGAATTGGCCATCCTCGACTGGGTCTGAAGGTCACGGGTGGTGTGATTGTCTATAGTGAACCCGCCTCCCATCCAGAGACAGTTTCGGTTAGTCCTTGGGGAGTTGCTCTAGGTGTGCATCCTAAACACTTCCAAGACTTGACTTCTGAGACTCTACTCCATATGAAGAATCTGTTGTGTTCCCCGAATGTTGTTGCACTTGGAGAAGTTGGTCTCGACCGTACTGTTCCCGTCAAACTCTGGAGACGCCAAGAAGAAGCTTTCCGGCAGGTGCTTACCCTTATTCGCAAGGACAAAGTTTTGGTGATTCACCTGCGTGGGATATCTTCAGATAGGATTGGAATGGATGTTCACTCCCGATGTATACATATACTTCAGAGGATGTGTGATCCGGACCAGCCTATTCATCTTCATTATTTCACGGGAGATCAGGAACTCGTTAAGCTGTGGATGGACCATTTCTCTAATGTGTACTTCGGATTTACAGGTGCTGTAGAGAGCTTTAGTGTGGACCAGATTTCCGGCCTAAGAACTGTCCCTATGAACCGTGTTCTCCTTAAGACTGATTCGCCATACATGAAACCTGGTGGAGGAGATATAAACACCCCTGCATTCATAGTAGACGTTGCCTCTCAAGTTGCATCTAGACTAGAAGTAACTATACAGTACCTGTTGCGCGTGAAACAGTAAGGAATGGTCGCCGCCTATACAAGATGAAGCCATCAACTTAATAGTCCCTGCAGAATCGACGGTCTGGAATTAAGTTACCAGCCACATTCATGTTTTAGGATGTTCTGTGACATAAGTTATCTTGTATAGTATCTTCCTGCAGAATTTAATGTCCGGTGTTCAGTTACCGACTAAATTCATGTTGTAGTAGATTATTCTCTCCATGTAAAATGTGTGGTCTTATTAGTAGATGTTTTTAGATAATGTATATATATATATATATATCCCTGGAACATTTTTGGGGGATTTATTGTATTTTTATAGGTTCATCTGTATCTGATCTAACTGTACATTTCTCTATTGTTAAAGGCCATTCAAATATAAAATGGGGAGGTATGTAGTGAAATGTACATTATTATGCTAATACATGTAACTCCTTGTTATGCAAATGACCTCTGACCCTGGTCCACTGCACACCCTTTTACCTGGAGCTCCAGTGGCCAGTCCAGTCCCGCCCGCCTACCAGTAAACACCTATTTGTTCGTCTTGTATTGTGTGATGTACCAATAGTACCATGTTCCTTGTTTGTTCATCATAAGGTAAGGACTATTGCCTTATGCACATGTACTGTGTAACGTTTACATAATATCGGTTTCACGACAGAGGGTTGATCCAGAAGTAATGTCACAGATGCGATAATATCGTGAAAAATCTGCGTAAAGTGACTAAAATTCGTACTTTATCTACTTATACCAATTCAGATCTGAATATTTTAATGCATTATTATAGTTATTTCTGAAGAAAATATTATAAAGCGTGAGGTAAGGATAGTCGCCGCACGCTGGCGACGTCATTGTGTTGGTTTTTTTTTCAAATTTTAAAAGAATGTCATTTGCTCTGAAATGAAAACGTTAAAAAGACGTTAATATGTGGCGCGGTGATATCACATATATATCATGATATAAACATTCATATCTGTACTATTATTCAAGGAATTTTAATTAAATTTTTTAATTAAATTCGAATTTTGATTGGGCAAATTTTGGTACATAATTTAAGAACCATTTTGATAAGACTTTGGACTTTCGTAAGGACGTAACTATCTATTTCTTGCGTCGAAACAAGTTAAAAATTACGCTGGTTTCAAGTGAAATATGCATAGATTGCGTAGTCTTCGCTCAAAAGCCAGACAAATCATGTTGATCTCAACGAGCCATGGCTGCGTGGCCAATAATGAAATAGACAGACCTACGTCACATTGCTGTTTGACACAACTACCCAAAGTCCAAGCTCTTATTAAAATGGTTCTACATAATAAAGTGCAAAGGAAAAGCGCGATGCGTTGAGTGCCATTACTTTTTTGAGAGTATGTAAAAATTGAAATGAAAATAAGGGAAATAGGATTGAAAATTAACGGTGTATATGCCGTTTGAAATGAAAATTTCAAAAGAAATAAATGAAATGAAAATAAGGGAATTAGGATTGAAAATTAAAGGTATATATGCCGTTTGAAATGAAAATTTCAAAAGAAAATAATGTTTGCGTTTTCCCATTAAAGCTGACATGACTTCATAAATACGCATTATTTCCCTTTTATCTCCGACTACCGCCATATTAGTTGTCGATTTCTATTGTTCTGCTCATCGCTACACACCCCCTATATAAGGCCGATAACACTATTCATGCTTCACCACATTCAGGTATTTCATTCACCCGGACCCGTTACATTGAACGAAAACTTGTAGAATCGCGTTTTGGACAGAAATGATATGACAACCACTGCACGGACAAGGAATATCTAAAGAACAACGAAACAAGACAGACTGAAATCCATGCAAAGATATTTCAAAACTCCTTGATAATTGTACACTGTTTTCTGTGTATGTTATAACATCGCACGTGCGCAAACCACACACTGTGGCAGATCGAGCAATATCGGTGATCGCATGGATTTTAGAAACGGAGCGTTTTTGTAGAAACCGATGGAAACGGTGTTACGTTGTTTCTTTCTTGGATTTACTATCATTTATCTACTGTGTTGGATGTAGTGTCGCCGGGGTTTTCAAAAAGATGCAGACGATATGCACTCTGTATGAACGACACACGTGTTCGATGTGCATGTAAAGTAAGGCAGCACTACCTGTGCAAAATAATGCGGATACCTTGGGAATTCTTTCAAAGAATAAATATATTTTGTGTTTTATTGATTGTAGTTTCCTTTATACTTATTGCAAACATTTTACTACAATGTGTAGTTCATGCATTTAGAAGTCCGTGCAACCTGAATGCCTCGATCGGAAAGCAACCGACCGTAACTTTCTCAACCGGTATATATACCCCAGTGGCAGCAGAGGAGCGATCGAAACTAATATGGCGACCAAATGCTTTTATGAATTCGTGTCAGCTTTAAGTTACAAAAGTTATAAACTTTCTGCACATAATACAGTTTAAATCAAACGCATTTGAAAGTTTTGACGTTCTATTTTATAATATATATGTTGTCAAATGTATGAAAATAATGGTCAATTGCAAAGAGCTCTCATCGATTGTCATCGACATCGATACCCAGCAATCCACATAGAATGCAGATGACAATATCTGATATTTTCTTTGTTAACAGCACACAAACATGTTTATATGAATACAAATCACTGTAAACAAACCTGTCGTATTACACCGTTCTGCATGGGGATACCTTCTGCATGCTGCTTTCCTGAATTACTATTCCCGGGCACATGCGCAAATCCACCTCAAACGTTAATCTTTTATGAATATGCATAGGTAAATCGTCGTTATTCATTTTTAAGTTATGGCTAGTACGTACCTCGTTAATATTTATCAAAAAATTGTAAAATTTTCTATAAACTTCTTTTTCATATAACTAGTCATGCTGACAAAATATGGGTCTGGTTTTCATCATCGCAAAAATGCCGTTAAAAACGGCACATATACCTATAAAGTGATAGGTAGAGTACGCTTACTCCGTCCCCCCCCCCCCCCCCCCAAATCGGATTAGGATGTTCATGATTTTGGGAAGTTTTCTTTTTTTCTGGTCAAAATGTTTTGGGTGATTTTGCCCCCCTTTCAAAAACGATGCTCCGTGCCTGTTGACTCAATCTGAATACATTTTTATGACATTTAGACTACCTTACATCATATGTTCTTGCTTTCGGAATTTATCCCTTGAAATAAATCAACTTTAAAGGGAACGATGCATAATTAAACAAAATTTGAAAACCAAGAATTATTTTCCAGCTGCTTTTTCTTCTCAAGACCTCTCTGCTGAAAGTGGGACGCTCACGTGAACTGGTTCATTCTAAGCGGGCGTGTAACTGTGTTGCATAGCATTACATTGTTATATATAGTAGGTTTGTATAATAGAATATTCTTGACTATTCTAAAGTGGTCAGTTATTCTTTCTAGAACATTCTTGAGTGTCTGGTAATTCATGTAACTTCTTGTACACATAATTTCTAGAATTTGCTAGATTTATATTTTAGTATAAATAACCTGTAAACAGCGCTCATAAGATAGACTCTCATTGGACTTTTGTTCGAAGACATTAAACTGAGAACAGTTATCTACTTACTGGGACATTGTGATTTGATCCATTTGGCAGATTGTAACGTCTTTAGTTAGGATTCTTAGTGTAAGTTGTATTTTTGTATTTATATATATTACTGTAAATAAATTATTAAGTTTAAAGTTTAATCTTTGTGATTGATCTTTGCTGGAATTTAGGGTTATTCTGACCCATAACAACATACTCAGTAATTTAAATGCAGAAACGCTAACTGCTCAGTTTTGGAAACAAACAAATATGTTTCCAAAGCGACCGTCCAACCCTTTATATGATATATGGGTTTTATAGGTGCATGCATATGCATGTCATTGCATATACTACCGTAACGTGTAACGTGGGTTCAAACCACGGATATTAATTTTCCATAAATGTTTCCTACGTTTCTAAATTATTGGAATAAATTCAACTCTTAAACAATACTAATGAAATTGAATCGAACACAATGATTATTTCTAACTGATTTATAAAGTATAATTTTCCTCAAGCTATCCTTGAGCAAGTCTCGGCATTTGGTCTGAAACCCCTGTTTCAGACGCTGTTCTGAACCTAGTCCGAACCATTTTATTTCTGAGCCTATATAATATAACTTAATGTTTCAAATGGTCCACCCGCAGTATTTTAGGGTCCCGCAAATAAAACATATACCGTACCTACTAATATCGCTGTATCTCTGCTCTCTGAATGAAGCTTTCTCTCCTCTGCGTCTACCAGCAGACTAACCACGATGCACAGACGCGCTTCCTATTTATACCCCTCGTCAATTCTGCTGACTCATCGCAGGGTCATCTAAACGTTTGAGACAGTTTACCACACCCAAGGAATAGCTTATGATTGAATATATTCGATTGACCCTGATTGTCTTATTTACATAAGGCCAAATAAAAAAATACCTGTGATTCCGGTCACCCGACCGTCTTTATTTTATACCCCCGACCCTAAACTTTATTTTCGCCAATTTTCAAATTTTTCTGGAATTTTCCCCGCTTTCCGTCATCGGCTTTAATATTAGATTAAGTTTCAGCAATGGCGGCCTCCATATTAGGCTAGGGGTAAAATGCCCACGATGGACCCTCCACTTTGGAGGGTCCATAGTGGAGGGGGTGAAGATTGGTGTGTCAGTCTTAATTCATAGTCCGTTTGATCTGTCATTCCAATTATGTTATCAGAAACAGAATGGGGCACATTGTTTTATTTATATGACTTTTAAACACAAGCACATAAAACCTCTCCCCTAATTGACGATGACGAATGGTGGCACTTTCATTTAGGTGCTGGGTTTTTTAAAAGTACAAGATGTGTATAGTAAAAATATAACAGTTGCATTATTGCTGAAATGGACACAATTTTTAAATTTATAACAGCAATCCAACAACAATCCCCATTGTTAATTGTTAATATTGTTAATACGTATTTTGCAACGAAGCTGACACTCTTGGTGACTTGGAATTCGGACTCAGATATTTCCGATAATCATACTGTTTGAGAACAAGATCATTGGGTGGTTTTCTTAATTTTTCTGTAAATAATTGTCCATATCCATAGCATTTTTTTTACTATTAATATATTAACATTTGTTACTCGGGGAACAAAAATAAATCTCTCTCAACATTGAGGTGAGTTAACTTCCTGTTCACAGTCTCACTGGACTCAGAATAATTGTTACACAAACATAGAGTATAGTTTATGTATCCTGATAAAGTTCATTTGAAGTTGCTAAATTCATTAAATGTTAGGACCTCCCTCTCCTTTTTTTCAAATTTCTAATAAACAACCTATATGTTTTAGCTATTAGGTGCATGATGAAATTGGACAGACTCTGAATTAAGAATGACACACCAAGCTCCACCCCCTCCACTATGGACCCTCCAAAGTGGAGGGTCCATCGTCAGCATTTTACCCCAAGCCCTCCATATTAGTGTGGGAACATTTTTTAATTCCTATCGGTTGAAAAGAAGATAAATCAAGAACTGTTTGTACCTTGTATACCTCACAATTAATAAATTAGGACCAACCTAGGTGGTGACATACTCGCTTTTGATCGGTAACTTCGCCGGAATTTCCTTCGAAAGAGATGTTGAAGTTGCCCTGTATTCGGAGTTTACAATGGAGTAAATTAAACCCAAAGACAATAATATTATCAATTTCAAAAGGCGTTTTCACACCTCATGCAGTTAACCCCTGTTGTGATAAACAACTTGCGACTGTCTTATCTATAGGGGTTATAAATACGGGTGTTGCAAGTACATACTGTACATTGAAATTACAACCGATGTCTATTCCTTTTAGTGTTTATATTATAATTAGTCTGTAGCTTGTAATTAGTTTATAACACTGCCAAATTAATGCTGAAATAATCATAAAACAATTTGTTAACAGTTATTTTCAAGGTCCTCTGCATAACGGTTGTAATTGGGTCAAAGGGTTGGACTAATACCTCCAAACTACACCAAAAAACCAAGACTGATTTTATTTGTTATTAAGCCAACACAATTGCAAAACATTTCATATGTAAAATGTATGAATACATCAAATAAATTATATTTTACAGATTGGATACAGACCCTGAAACGTGCTACTACACCTCTGAAACGAACCGTACAGTTCCGTGCAAGAAACGAACCGTACCGTTCACAAAGCGAACCGTACCGTTCACAAAGCGAACCGTACCGTTCACAAAACGAACCGTACCGTGCAAAAAGCGTGCAATATAATTTATGCAAGACCCGCCCCAAAACGGCCAAAAAAGCGTACCGTACCGTGCAATAAGCGTGTAACTTCCATATACGGCTTATTGACTTATGTGTTTCGATGAATACGGACGGAGATTATCGCTGACCAGATAAGTTCAATATTTTGCTAGATTTTATTTATACGGGATTCGGTAACACATACTAATTTAACGCTGTTATTTTTATTAAAACCGTTATAAAAATGTTTTAACCTAATTTCCTTTTTTAGACCTTAATCTTTTCTTTACATAGCGCCATAAACTGTTAATACATGTACATGTGAATGTCGTAAGTTGTGAAATGATAAGTTTCGGGAATCAACTTATAAATCAGTTTTTCCTTCAAATAATAAACTATTTATACATATGATCTTATATAAAGTTGTATGTTGCTTTAACGCACATTGAATCATAACGTGTTATATTATTATGCTTTCTTGTGTATATTAAGTTTAAGTCGCGATCATTTCCTGTGTATAGTGATTAACAAACCCAGGGTATAGAACGACATGCCCTCGGGGGTTTTCACACCTGTTCAAGACAAAAGAAAACCTACAAAATTGCGTACGTCTTCGTCTAACAGTACAGTACGCCCATTTTCGATCTAACGGAAGAGATTTTTTATCTTACAGAAGAGAGAGAGAGAGAGAGAGAGAGAGAGAGAGAGGAAAAGTTTGTGTTAATTATATTACTTAAAATTAAAGATTTATCACTGAGCCATTGTTTCGCGTTAGGTTTTTATAGTCGGTCTTTTGAGCGTGATTTTATTTTAGGACTCCACGTGCTTCGCCTGTCAGAAAAGCCGGTACCAGGTTCACCCCAGAGTCAGCACACAGCTATTTAAATTGAT
>WFKH01002636.1:46935053-46953890 GCA_016163765.1 Magallana hongkongensis | reverse complement strand
AGAGAGAGAGAGAGAGAGAGAGAGAGAGAGAGAGAGAGAGAGAGAAATAGTATTACTCACTTTTCTTTTGGAAGAATGCAATAATTATCTGTGGAAGAAAAAAAACTTATGATAGTCAATAAACTTTGATTTAAACTCTAGCATATTAAATCTGTCTAAAACATCGTCCAGGATAATATCTCAATATACTGGTATTGGAATTCAACTTTCAGGAATAACTGATTTCCGATTCTTTAATCACATATGCCATTTATTTTGTAGTGGAAAATAGACAATAAGGGAACGCTAACAAAAAGTACGTACGTACATGTATATATTATTCCGTACTAAGTATAATCATTACATGAACTTTTTTCTATATTATTACTATTTTAATGGCTTTCTTGTAATTCTTACATGGGGAATGTTTCGGGGCTAAACTGTAAGGGAAATATCAGGGTACACAAACGTTAAGTTTAAAAAAACACTTGCATAAAATGCTGTTCATAAGTTGATCTGTTTCTCTATTTTTACTTTCCTTTTCAGACGCAACGATACCTGAGAAGAACAACATCCGACAGTGTTTATATTTTGTACAACTGTAAATAAATTTGTTATCATCTAACACAGGTTCTCTTCTTCCTTTCTGAATTCTTTGAAACCTATATTTGAAAGTATTGTCAATGGACAGGTGTATTAACGAGAGTTGTCGAACATGTTCTAGATTGGCCTTTGAGGTACATGTAATCAGAAATATACGAGATAACAGTTTTTACTCTTGGTTCATTCCTCTTTTCTATCTTATCTCTATCCATCCTCAAAACTTACTCTAGCCCGAACCTTAGTGGAAAGTTCTCAATCCAAGGATGACCGTGCTTAACACTTGTATAGTCACTGTGGTATAAAAGACGAACATGCACTAAGCCAACAGACGGAATGATTGACGGCAGGCAACAAAAAGCTAACCTCATTTTGCTAATATTTATTTGGAATGGCTCTCCATTTTATAAAAACTAGATGCCTGTTAAAAAAAGACACTCAAAAAACTTGACTCTTTTAAAACACAGAATAAAAGTAATTTAAAACAAAGATTGATATATGCAAACATTAAATAGACATGTCATTGAAAATAATAAGGATAAGCAATAAATACAAATATTTTTTTAGGAAATTACATATCTATAACATAATTAAAATATCAACTTGGTATTGCAACCGAAACAAATGATTTACAGAACGCCGTTTTGTTGGAGGTCAAAGGAACCACGTGGATTGTATTTATCTAGTGTCACAATAGGCCACTTTGCAATTCACAAGAGTGCAGCTGTCTCGCTATCTAGAAATAAGTCGCTTTAATTCGTAATAGCGATCAATACCTTAATAACACTTTACCGTTAAAACTTGCTAGGTTAAATGCTCCTACCAGTGTCAATATTGATTGTTTATTCCCTGCATATTTGACGGACTTGTCTTTTTTAATTATCTAGGTAGGTAGATGTTATATATATATCATGTACAAAACCACTGATATAAACCGTATTTTTTAATTTAAGATTTATAAAGTCTCTAATGCTTATCAGATTTTTAAACTGCTATGGCAGGGCATCTATAAATAGACTATCAAGTCATTTCTGTAATGGCGTTTCTACAATTCAGCAGATTTTCGACCTACCTAAACAATATTGGTGAATATCTTAACTCTCCAATTACCACGATGCAATAAAAGTAACTCACCAAAAGGCATCTTTAAAAAATACACACTTCATAAAATATTAGTTGTATACCAGAGGGGGTAACATTGGAAACTGCTACCTTTCGAAAACCCATTGTCTCCTAGAAATCATTCGTTTATCGCACATGTAAATGTTTATGGAAGGGTGGAATATTGGCTAGGAAATATCTCCTACATCACGACGGATTTATAGTCAATATTGCATGTGGCACTTGTTTGTTGTCAAGCATTTTTGCCACCCGCTCTTGTTACCTTTTGACACAGTAGAAGAAATGATTGAGGTATATACCGGTATAAGTTCTTACGCCTCCCTATCCTAAAAAAAATCAAAAAAATCAAACGACTAGCAATCTCTCTCAATTCTGGTTACATTTTAATGTTGTCATATTTCTGCCCCAACATGCAGGCTGAATCATGTTGGGTTATTCAAAATTCATGGTATGTGACATAACCTTCATATAGAATGCTAATTTGTGAAACAATATTCTTTTACAATGTAAAAATATATGTTCTTTTTAAATAGGTTATAAATTTTATAGAAACACTGTTGTGACGTCATTCTTTTGTTACAGCAGTCTAAAATTTTACCTGTGACGGTCCGATATTAGTGAGATTCTTAATATCAAACCGTTACCAATGGACACAGTACTGATATCCTTCGAAATCGGACTGTCTCAGGTAAATCAACAATGAAAGTGTTTTAAGTACTATATATGCCCCAAACACTTCTGTATGAGAAAATATCAGACTTTCTCGGCCCTATTAGGCCTCGAAAGTCTCTGATATTTTTTCATGCAGAACTTGTGTTCAGCAAATATCCATAACATACAGTTAACATTTTTCACAGGATCTTCAGTTCGTTCATTTATTTATGCTACATTCGCAAAACATGTCAGCGTTATACAAAGTGAAATAGAATATATAACATAGTTTTGCTTCCTCATTCAATGTCAAATTATTGAATGAAAACGAGTAAAAACACACACTTCATGAAATGAGTAATGTATACAATTGTAAACTTAGTTTTTTATTCAGATTGAGATGGAATCCCTATCAAGCACTATACAGGACAACTTCCTGACGTGCACAATTTGTTTAGAAGTTTATAAAGAACCACAGACTCTTCCTTGCTTACACACCTTCTGCAAAGAATGTCTTCACAACTTTATCAAAAAGAGTAGTTCCAAGGATTCTAGCAACTGTCCTATATGCCGAAGAACGTTTTGGGTGAGCCGAAATGAGATTAAGTCAAATTTTTGTTTACAAAACATGATCGATTTATTGAAAGTTTCATCGACGTCATCTCAAACGTTCTGTTCGTTTTGTAAACTTCATGATACAGATGTACAGGCTGTGTCCCAGTGTCTAACATGCTTAGAATACCTATGTGAGATTTGTACAAAGGAAAGGCACACGTTCACCCGCCAAACAATGGATCACAAGGTTGTTCCTTTAAGTGAAGTCCTAGAGGGAAAATACGATAGGGAGCTACAACGTATTCAGAAAACCCATTGCACACATCATCGAGGTGAAAAACTGAAATATTACTGTGTGCCGTGTAGGTTACCTATGTGTAGAGACTGCATCGTTATTGAACACGCAAGCCACGAGGTAAAGTCAATAACAGATGAAAGAAAACAAAGAGAGGGTCTAATTAAGGAAAGACTGGTATCGTTTAAAAAGCACATTGAGACTTTACATCATAACAAATCAATTTTATCTAAACGTGTTAATGCATTATCAGAAAAAGAAGAAATCATTAAAAAGCAAATAGAGAAAATTTGCACCGAGGTTGTTCAGAAGATTATTAAAATACAAGCAGAAAAGGAGATTGAAGTCAGCAACTTTCTAAAACCCTCAAGGGACCAATTGGTAAACTCAGATATGCAGTGTTCAGAATTTTGCAAACAGATGGAAGACTGTGTTACGATTTCGGAAACCGTTTTGGCAAATGGGAGCGATTCTGAGTTGTTATCTTTTTCGGATGAAATTTTAAGAAGAATGGACGAGCTGGAAATAAAGTATGATCCAAAATATAACCAAGGCCCCGTAGTAAATATTCCCGACTTACAACTTGTTTGGAAGGAACCATTAATTACAATTGTCGATCGAGCTTGTTCATGTAAAGAGCCAACTACGAAAGAAATTAGCACTCAAACATCATTTACTGTGTCAAACCAAGGGACTCAATTTGATTCGATGGAAGAACATTCGAAAAAGTTATTATCAACTGTCAGTGGTTGTAAACCACAGAGTATTACAAAGTATGAAATAAATCTGATTGAATCCATTGCTATAAGGGAGAGCAGTGATACAGTCAAACCTGAATTGTCCTGTGTAGCTTGGATTGACAGAGAAAACATTGCAGTTGTTGACAGGGGAAACGAAAAAATCAAGCTATTTGAGTTGAACAGTAAATCCATCAAGTCCATATACATGCCAGGTGCTATAACAATTTCTACAAGTACACTAGCTCTAGCTTGTCGATTGGCAGACCTACGCATGAAGATTTTCAGGTTACCGTTCAAAGAAATTAAAACCGATTTTGGTGTGCAATGCTTAATCACGGCTTCGGATGGTTCTAGTTTGATGTGGATGACTAAAAAGAATATACTTTGCTATAAAGATGACACTGTGTCACAAGTTTTTATCAAGAATAAGAAATCGAATCCTACAACTCTTGGCGCACCGAGATATGCGATTCAACTCTCTGACGGGGCATATGTTGTATCCGACAAGGGTGATGATTGTGTTTATTTTATAAGTAATTCAGGAATAATCATTATGGAGATAGATCACTATCCTGGTTCTATCACACACGACAATAACAATGGTATCTTTATCTCAGATTTCCAGAAGGGAACGATATCTATTTTTGACCAAACTGGAAAGTATATGTCAAAACTTAAGATCGGGGTATGGCAAAAATCACCAAGAAGCATCTCGATTCTTGATGATAGATTACTGGTTGCCACGCAGTATAAGATACGGTTGTATAAACTGACAAGGAAATAAAATTGACCAAAAATATCTCAACGGTACCGTTACTAAAATCTATCCATATAATGGTGTTAATGCAACCCAGTTTAACATGTTTTTAATGATTTTACTTACTGACAATTTTCATGGTACATGTACCAAACTGGTCTCGCTGATGGTGGCAATTTTTTGACTATTTTTATCTTCTTAAGAAGAAGAGCTCTGAATAAAAATTTAGAAAAATGATTTTTAACAGCTAAAATCTTTGGGTTTTTTCTTCCCTAAATGTAATTTTATGGTCAGTTCTATCATATGTCAAAGTTTAATTCAGATCTGAAGGTTAATTTGTTGACTACACAGCCTCCTTAATACACTACGCTGGAATCTTAGATGAGCTATTTTTTCAAGTAGTAATGCAAACAGTAAGACACTTCGCTTAAGGTGGCTCTATACTCCCACAGTTTATTCCAATTTTCAATAGAAGACCACAAAACATATACTTATCAAATATTAAAATGATGATAGGGATACTATAAGTATTTTTAAAGAATTTTTTAATGTTTTTTTCGTGTTTTTGTAAAATAATTTTTAAAAAGTTAACTATTTACAAATTGAATAAAAATTGTTTGTCAAATGATGGATATTTCCTTCAGACACATAAAAAAATATAACACTTCATCACATTCAAAAATATTTTTATTACAAATTTTTTAGTATTTCCCAAAAACATATAATTTTCATATCTTCTTACTCTGATGACAAATCATCTGAAAAAGCTGCTTGATGTTATAAGAAAATGTATTTTAATAAATATAACATAAAAAATTGAATGAAATCATTACAAATAAAGACCCAAAAAAATTTAAAATTTTATTTGGTATGAAAGTTCCTCAGGTAAGGGTTATCTTTCCTAAGTCCCAGTTCCCAACACCTTGGGGACTTATCAATTTCTGAGTTGAAGAAAATTTCCTTAATATTGTTTTGGAATGATAAATACATACATATTTCATTATAAGCTTATATCAGTAAATATATTCGCTTTATATGGTGTGTTAATGCACCGTTATGGTACGTATAGTATGGTTTTTAAAAATACAAATAATTTGTTTTAAACACAATAACACCAATATTTATTATATGTTTGTCATACCTTAAATATAACAGTGCTCACTATCAATGTAATCGAAGTCACTGTCCATCTGCATCTTCCGCTAAGTCATTCAATTAATCCATGTAGAATATTAAAAGGGGCGGGGTCACCGCTTCTATCATTTTGAAAAAATGGAATTTATCTTCTTCACATTGACAAAATTCATTTTACAATTGTAGGTATTTAATATGTTATTCATCTTTAGTTCTGTCCACTCTTGGACGATTGTCTATCTCAGAATTCACCTCCTTTGTACTAAATCAGAACTGTTATCATACTTCAGTCTATTCCTAGTGATTACATGATAAGGGATTGAGGGCCACCATTTTGTACTTTTAGAAGCTTCAATGGAAAACATGGTCAATCCATTCGCAGTTGTTTTCTGTGCATTTCTTCTAAGCGATTTTCACAGATCTTTAGTCTACGGGGCCGAGAAAAATGCAGTTTCTGACGATGAGCAACAACAGCAACCACCCAACCTACTAGTATCTCAAAACCGGCGATTTGAACTTCTTGAGTCCAGGAATCGTGAATTGCAGGCGACGGTTGAAAGGCAGACTAAGCAAATAAGTCATATGGCTAGCACTATCCAAGAGTTGCAGGAAACAGTAACGAAGCAAAGACGCCAGCTTGATGGCGTTTACAAGATATTGGACGAAAACACAAATGATAAAAGAGCAGAAACCTATATCAATGACAACACTGACCAGAAAAGTAAGAACGGCTAACTAGTTTTGTTAACCCTTTGTCTTTACTTTGACACAGATCACACGATATGAACTATAGAAATATTTTTGCAAACAAAATTGACGAGAATGCACATGACTTCGTTTGCAAGGTATACAAATTATAGACATTGCAATTGCATATGAATATAGAGGCATTGGTTGTTGTGCTTTTTAATTGTTTTATAATTTGTAATGTTTTATACTAGAACGGTTATTAGTCGGAACATTAGCAATGCCAGTTGCCTTCCAAGCCTACCTCAGCAAAGCACAAACAAATCCAAATGGACATCAGACTATTATCTTCGACACTGTAGAACTCAATGTCGGCAATGGCTACCATCATACATCCGGGATCTTCGTGGCTCCAGAGGCCGGAATCTACGCCTTCTCCTGGTCGATCCGTCTCTTTGGAAATGCTTCGCATTCCGCCCAGCTGATGGTTGGTGATCAGGAGTATGATGGGGTGTACTTGTCTGTGAGGAACGGGGACAACGAAAACGTCAGCGGCACAGCAGTAGCACAGCTGGAGAGAGGACAGGACGTGTTCGTCAGGACCCATGCAGCCTTCAACTATGGCGACATCCACAGTGATCCACTAGGCCGATCATCTTTCTGCGGGTGGAGGGTTAACTGATTTTGTTGCTGTTTGAATAAATACTTTAAAACCTTTTGTTCCTTAACCAATGATTGACTTTTGCAAAACATATTATTATAATAATCACCAAGATATACAGTGTTAAGGTAAAAAAAAAAATATAATTATTGTGCCGATAACTAAGAGTCGTATAGGATGTAGAGGCTACATTGCAAACTTCTTGTAGTTATATCACACTAATATCGACGAGGGATGTGGATAATACCGATGTAGAAATGAAAATTTTGTAAGATATTGAATCGACAGTGAATAACAGTTACTTCGTTACAGGTAGTTTACCGAAATATACCTGGAATGATGTTAGTTTTGTGCATTTGAATAGTCCTGACACAGACAGTCAGTATTAATCAAAGTACTGAAAAGCGCTAACCTTGGATGTTAAAAAAAAATTCTAAATGTAAACCTGAAGAAAAATTTGATTTGCAATTTTAATGTTGATAGCAATGAAATTGTAGGAAAAAAGATGGACTGAAAGATTTGTCTTTAAGAGGCAACGAACTTTGCATGTGGAAATTTAAAGGATTCAATAATAATTAATAAGTATCAAAATGTGTTTATATTAGTACTGAATGAACAAAGGTGTTTGTTTATAATAAGTGCAAACTTTGTCCACAGGTTGCTTTATCTGGAACATTAAACAAAATGTATATGAAATGTGTCTTTTCGTTTGAAACAAACAATTTACTGTAGAAGTTTTAACATGTTTATTAGAACCATGAATAACATGCTAGGAAATTTTCTTGAAATTTGAGTAATTTTGTTTGCATTTTCTAAATATCAAGTTTACATTTTATTCCAAGTTCATCTCAATAATCTTTGATGAGAGTGACTTTTAAGATGATATTAAGGAAAGGTACTTGTAGATATTGTGCATCCATAGTTAATATGTTACTTATAAAAGTTCTAGGAATTTTGGAATGTTATAAGTGCTACGACAGGCTGCAATAAGACAGAAAACAATTTTGTTACATATGCTTATTATTTTACTCTTAATTAAAATTGGTTGGTTTACTAGTGTTTGCTTTTGTTCAATTTTAGTCCAGTTAAATAAACAAAACAACAAGTTACAGTGTATCTTTTAATCCAGCATGGTTTTTAGATAAAAATGTTGTCGATAACCATGGATAAGGATAATTAAAGCAAATTGAATTCATCTGCTCTCATTCCTATCCAATTTGATGTATATTGTGCAAATTTTATCAAACTGTTTACTTATCTGTATGTAGAATATATCATTATTATATACAAAAGCTACACTTATGTTTGCTTAAATCAATTTGATGTGCAAGAACTGTTTTTTGTGCATATAGATACAGGCGGTGCAGATGAGAAATCTGCAAGATCACTATAAAATGGCTGCCGAGCATTACTTGAACCCTCAATTTTGGTAGCCATATATGTTTCTGATTTACATTAATTCTCACTGCCTGCAGGTCATGTGTTTTTCGAACTTAAGTAAAAAAAAAACAAAACAAAAAATCAGACAATGCATGTAGTTACACACAAAGTTTTTAATTGAAATGCATAGAAAATTAATAGGCATATTAAGTTTTTTGTGTTAACAAAATGTAATAAACATTACAGTTGTTATATCCATAATATGGTACAGAGCAAATGTGTGGAATGAATGATTACCGGGATTTTCGTTTTTTGAAAATGTTATAATAACTGCAGTATATATGTACACCAGAAATATGTGACAAACTAAAACGATATAAAGACAGAAATGGAACCAAAAAACAAGTCTAATCTAAATCAACACAAATGAATTTTTATGTACACTTTTATTGTGAATCTTTGATGTGCTACTGCAGTAACGTTGTAATTATTTTATGCGCAGCTGCTCCTCTTCTCTGCATTCTTTTATTACTAATCGAGTCATCAGACGTTTTTACTGAATATAGATGGCGTTGGATCAGAAGCGTCATCCCCATATTTCAATGCCATTAAGCACTTTGCGTACTGCGTACGCTTAGCGCTGAAGGGAAATTTTATGTATTAGTAAAAGTGCATTTACATTTGATTTCATTCTTGTTAACCGCCTTATATTTCTGGATAAGAAATCTAAAATATTATAAAACATTATACACCAACGTAAAAATATACCCCGTGTGTGAAAAAAGTCATAGCCTGCAGCCCTTGGTACATTTAAATTTTCAGCAGATCGACTAAATACATGAAATGTTGTGATAACGAACAGTATTAACATTCAAATGTTTAAAGAAAAAATACATAACAGGTGCAGAGCAAACGCGGACCTCTACAAAAAATAGAGGTAGGATTAGGTGCCATGAAGGAGTGAGCATTCTCTACTGAACAAATAGAAATCTAAATTTCAACGAATAAATTTATGAAATGACTTTATTCATTAGCCATAAAATCAAGCTTGAAAACCATGATTTTAGAAAACTAATTCACGGTTAACAAAGCTTTATCTGCCTGTTCAAACTTTCATTGATTCATTCGTTATTTCTTCACTACAGAGAGAAAAACATGCCATATCCAACCTCGGTCATATCTTTTAACATCAATTTATTCTTTAGATAAATGAAAAAGATGTATGTTACAACAAATGAGATGTACAATTTACATATATTATAGCACCAACTTTTTACATGATAATGGAAGTATACACGAATGATATGTAGCAAAATGAAATACGTTAAAAAAAAAAACAAAAACAAACAAACAAACAAAAAGAAAAATACATAAATCTCTAACGATGAGGACTATATTGTTCTTGCATGTAGATTGGTAAGTAATTCCTATGAATTATTTATATTTACATGAACCGTCTCACTACGTATTTGCGTAGACATTGTCTTCATTACTGTATATATCATTGGATGAGGTCTCTATTGCGTTAAGTGCCATCAAAGCAGATGTAAAACAGAAGCGGAACTCTTCCTGTAAGTAAAGAAATGATACAATGACTGATAGTATTATATCATAGTAGTCGATGACTGCATGGAATGAACTGCGCTTTAAGTTTAGCATGATGAAATTGAAAACTATAAATTTGGACCACTTATGATGAGGTTTGATCCCCTATTCACCTTTGATGAATTAGAATCGTCTCGTTATACCAATAAAAAATCATTAAACAAGTTCTATCACATAATAAGTGTCCTCAGTTCCTAAATTATTTTTTGCAGGCTAAAGTTCATTTGAAGACAAACAAATTATTTCAATGCCATCTACATAAATGTGACTCTATTATGTTAGTATTGTGGTACAATAGACATTACAAATCACCCATTCTTCCATTTCATTCTATATTGTTACAAATTGAAATGTGTTATTGATTGAAATGTACTGCGATTTGAGCTCAGCATGAATGATGAAATAAAGTGTTACTTTGGATCCGTTATGGTGAGATACAATTGATTATAATAATCAATGATTCTGGATTGTCTTACCAGTGTAGCGATCATTTCCGGACGTCTGACCTGCATCTGCCTGACAATGGTAAACATGTCCACCTCCTCGTCCTGACACAGCTGTTGTGTGGCGTTAAGAGCGGCACAAAGTAGTCCACATCCCGAGGCACCGTCCCTACAGACCAACCCAAGTTTAAAATTCATTACACCTGCACCCCACGTACTAATTTAACATCGCAGAAGAATATAGTTTTCTCCAGTTATCTACTACCTTTTCTAATTGTGTTGTATAGTATATGAATCATTACATGAGAGAATCGTCATCATTGATAAACTAATACAAGCTAATTTGTTAGCTGTTTAGTTCCATTTCCGTTTTATATATCATATGTTTATAATGAATATGCCTTCTAAACAAGAAATACATGTAGATACACCGCCACACCACATGTATAATAGTATTAGGATTCTAAAAAAAATATTTTTTCTTTTTGTTTTCTTCCCTACATCTACCAACCTTTCTGAATTTAGTTTACTGTATTACGAAAAAACCTTGCATTTAGTTTAACATTGACGCCCTAAAGGTATATGTATTTGTTTTATGTCAATCAAATACACTGTACTCTTGAATGCTTACTTTGACAAAATAGTCACTGGTTTCTTCTCTGACTGTTTTGCAAAATAATTGTCAATACTACAAACAACGTCTGCTATCACGTCAGCAGTCTTTGGTAGAGGATCAGCCATGTTCCAAGACATTATTTCGTAAATTTGGATATCACCACCGGTAGCGGACTAAAACATAAGTACTAGTATATAATAGCTCTTGATTAAATACTAAAGAAAGAAGTTGGAAAGCTAAATACCATCGTAGTTTGTCTTATTCCTATTTCAACCAATGTTTTATTGAATCGAACATTCATACAATATATTAGTACATTTACATTTAAAACGCGACAAAAAATCTCTAATTGAATGATTTGGTAAGTTATGGAAGGAAGAAAGTTAATTTAACACGTTAACATTTGATATATTCCAATCGATAAGACTGAGTAAAATTAATTTTTAATGTCTGCTTACCTCCGTGTTAAAAACTTTAAGAACATATTTTCGAACACCCTTTGAAATAACACAGGTGTCTGTTTTCGTTATTTCAAAAGGAGGAAGTGAGGCTTTCTCGTCCGAAAACCATTCACTGCACTGCAAATAGAAGAAAGAATGAAAGATACACAGCCAAGATTTTTATTTGCAACAATAGTTTCCTTCGTGGGTTCTTTAGATATTCTCAAATTACTTAGCATTTGCACTCTGTACAGTTTGAATTACTTACTGAAGGTATGTCAGACAGTCTATTTGTCAAAACAACAATATTGGAGTCATGGTCATACAAAAGACGAAACAGATCAACGGAATTTCCAGAAAGGGGGTACTGCCCAGCAATTAGCATATCTTTATCTTTAAATGTCTACAATACAAAAATTCAATAGATAAATAGACTCAACAATGTCATACAGTTCTTAGGTGTCATTTTTATCCTGTGTGCACTATTCATAACTTGTATATTTCATGTAGCTTAACATACATTTTACTGTTGTTAAAAGGGTCGCTCACACAAGGTATACATTTTTTCTTATTTACCTGTGAAATCAATATTTCCGCCAAAAAAGTTAAAGGGCATGAAAAGGAATTTAAGTACTTTATTTTACAACACAACGAGGATAGTGCAAACATTAAATATATGCAAACAAATCCATGTATCAGACAGAAAAAAAAAACACCGCTAAAATACAAAGTCAACTCTAAAGCTTAATGAGTTGTAACAACAGGAACACTTTTAAGGCAGATAACCGAACGTAAAAAAAGAATTATTCCTCTACGTACAGATAGAAATACTGCATTGTAGTAATCTCCCCTGCCTTCTACGCGTGATGTCAGAAACACTCTGTATCTGTCCACTAAAATGCCAATTTGGAGTGGAATGGTCAAATGTTATGTATAAACATCAATCTAAGTAAATAAAACATGAAGGTAATAATAGATTACTATATTAATAATAACCTGGAAGAACATTTCTCGTCATGTTAAGTTCCTTGTTTTCCAGTCCGGCTTTCTTTTCACTCGAAGAATAAGTCTTTAGTATGGATTTCAAATCCTTAAAAATACAACAACTTTTATATGCATACATTGAATAAATTGGTATGCTAATATATTTCTATTAATATGTTTTGGCAATCATCTTAAGGTCAATGAATTAATGTATGATTACAAATTCATAAAACAGAACACGTTTTGATAATTTAAAAAAACCTCATTTACACATAGAAAAAAATAACAAACACAAAAAACCCCCCAAAACAAAACAAAACAGAACAAAAAAACCATGAACAGAAAAAGGCAAAAACAAGAAAAATCAAGCTTTTATGGTTATCAAAATATAACTTCAAGATAAAGCATTGGTTTATTGTATTTTGATTATTAACATTACAAAATGTCGAATTCAGTTTAAATTATTTGGATATAACGTCACAATAAGATATTGTTTTTGGTACAATAATTATTAATAAATCTTAAGTTTAATTTAAGAGTAGAAAATACAGTATAAAAGTTTAAATTTGTTCGATACCTCAAACTGAGATTTCATCCAATCAGATGGAGGTTTACTAGCAATTTGTAGATCACGAGTCGTTTTGATGAAGGTGTCCTTTGTAATGACGTCATGCTTCTCTTTAAAAGATTCTATCAAAGCCTCGTAAAGAAATATGTACTGCTCCTGAAAATGATTCAATATCAAAAAGTCATTCAACGAACATACAAATGATGTTAACACATGTTATTATAATCCTCTAAGGAAGTTAATCCATTATAATTTAATGTTTAAGTGTCGTTATGAAATCAAAAATAGAAAAATAAATTGCATAAGTTATTTTATTTTCATTTGACTGATATTTCTTTCTCTTGACCAAAAATAAAATGAGCTCTATGTGCGAGCGGTTTTTAAAAAATAATTTTATCCCACACGAGCTACCTCCCGTGAAACTTACCACGTTCTGCACCATGTTCATCCTGTCTTCTCTCATACGTCTGACGCAATCCTCCACCGTGACGTGTCCAGTCTCAAGACCTTGTTGATGTAGCGCATCCAAACCTATGAAGGTTCCGGTCCGACCGATACCAGCACTAAAAACAGCAAACACATAGTTTTATGCAATTCAGAAGAGTAACCTCCTTGAATTTCCTTGATGTTAATATAATTTTATAAAGTATTTGTTCAAATATACATATTTTAATTGAACTTCATTCACAGTGTTGTTAACGCGGCTGGATGGTCAACAAATTTACCATCAGATCTTCCTTAAACTTAAGATATAAATTGTTAAGCTATAAACTATATTTAAGTAAAGAAAAAAATCTATATAATTTACCTTTTAAATTAGGGCATTTTCCGATATTTTTATATCGAGTTCTTCTTTTAAAGATCATAACAGTCTAAAGATGGTCACGACTATCGAACCCTTTTGAATTTTTGACAGACAAATAGTTATAATGTTTTGATAAAATAAATGCTTGATTTGAAATTAATGGAATCCAAATTTTCTGATGTTTTCAAAACCAACTTGGATGTAATTATGTGACACAATATTAGTGAATAAATGTTTTCCGACAGGTGTGCATAACTTTTACATTGGTACACACATAAATGTCCAAACTTGAGTAAAACAATCCCAAACGGACGTAAATCAACAACTAACAATCAATCAATTTAAGTCGATTGCAGACGGTACCTACCTGCAATGAACTACAGTTGGGAAAGATTTCTGCTTTTCAATAGATCTCCTGACATGTTTATGAAACACGACCAGACTAAGTGGGTCGGGCACGCCATGGTCTGGCCACTGTGTGTAGTGAAATTGGGTCACGGTTCTGGAAGACTTTGTCTGAAAGCAACTATCTACGTTGTTTATCTTCATTACAGACAATTATATCAACATACGAAGTTTGTTTCGTTAAGACACAGTCTTTTTTGAAATGGGCAAATAAATAGAATTATAATTTTTTAAATATTTTTTTCTTTAAGCAAAACATTTAAATTGTCAATTAAAATAAATATTACAATTTGATAACGTTTAATTTTGACAATCTATCAATATTAAATGCAGAATGGGATATAAGATACTATAAAGTAAATAGCAAAACAAATGAATTATTCATACTTCTACTGAGGTAACCTTCATCTTCCGGACAACATAGCATGCATACGGTTTCTCGCTAAGAAGAAGGATCTTTGTTTTTCCGAACACAGATTCCGTCATGAGGTCTGGCCAGTATTTTTCACACTTTTTCTGAAGTAAAGATATTCTAGCAAATCTTTGATATCATTATTATCAACGATTTTGTGGAATCATTTTTCCCTTACTGATACGCCGATTTTTTTTTTAAATCGATAGATAACAATTGGTTGATAATATGTGTTCCTACATGAAGTTTCTTGTATTAGAATTAGCAGGATTTTAAAAACTCTGAGAAGAATAATAGCAGCCTTTTATTCTAAAAGTGAGGTACTTTTCTCAGAAGCTACTGCGGTTAAATTCAAAATGCGATGTACATGCTGTTTGCTTTCAACAATTTAAAATTCGTAATCTGTAAAAAAATAACAATTTTTATGAAAAATAATAATAATGTAAAAAATAATTGACCGCATGTACCTTTGTCCCTTCAATGAGATTTGTTAACATAACAACGACTGTTACATTTTCTTGCCATATCAACATCCAGTGATCCGCTAGTGTGTTTGGTCTTGGTCCTGATAGATTAAATGATTCGAAATAAATCTAATTACATTCGTGTTTTGATTGTATAGAGTATGATTTAACTTACACTTTGCTTGTGTAAATCGGCCATTTATAATTAAAATGATTTAGTCACTAAACTGATGTTTCTTATGTAAAATGTAAAAATACATTATCTCAGCAAAACAGGTGAAGTTAATTAATTTTATTCAGTATGTTCGATGTTGTTCAAAAATCAGACGGAATGAAGAAATGTACCAGACGTGACTGATTTGAAAGATTTCTAGCATTTTTGTCGAAGATATCTAGTTATTAATTTTTCTTACCTTGCGCTGCTATGTAAATTTTTTCTCCATTAACATTCTGTGAAAAAAACAAATCATTATTACTTAGACATTAAGGAGGTTGGCTCCTGAAATAATAGTAATGTCAATCATCCGAAAACCACTTAGATATAAAGATGGGGACCTAAAATGTTCATTTATTTTATTTGTGACCTATGTCACATGCCATTTTTTGGATATATAGGGCCTCAAACACAAATGATAATTTTCCTGAAATTTTTGCTAAAATTTGACATAGAAATTGATAATTTGAAGAAATCAAACAAATATTTATAGTTTGAACAATTATATAATTATGATTTTAATACAGTATGAAGTTGAACACAGGTAGTGACTATAAAAGTAAAATCTAAGTCAAAGTTTAAAAAGTCTTGTTTTACTGGTGGCTTCAAAGGCCAGTACACAATGAACACAACAACAGATGTTACAAAATTTTGGAGTAATCAAATTATAACGCAAATAAACAAATTATAGTAATGTCATCTTTCCAAAACTTTGCATACAAATAGACATACATTTAATGTCTCATTTAAAAGTAAAATAAGTAGGGGTCACATTTCAAAAATTTGAGATATAGCATGAAATAAGCTAATTTTAGGCCAAAATTGGAGTTAATTTTTTCTTAACTTCTATGAAATATAAGCTAAATATGCCAAAATATATCGATAGAAATATCAAAATATTGTTTAAATATGTTTTTCAGAATGTCATGAATATATCGTAATACACAAACTATCTAGAAGTTTGGTCTGCGCTGAAAATTAGGAAGCTAAAGTAACAGTACTCTAAAACTAGTGAGTTATGAAAATTGTTCATTTCCTTCTTGAAAACCTTCCGCCACAAAATATAGTCCCTTACTAAACTCTGTAAAAATGTAATTTTTTAAAAACAATTTTATTCAATATAGTTTACTTGGCATTGTAAAATATAAATATACTACTAGAATTAATATGTGATGCAGAATTTTCAGACTAGAGGTGACCCAAAATGGCTACCCAAAACCTAAGGAGCGAACCTCTTTAAATAGTATATTAATAAATTAACATGAAATTCGCACTTAGACCAGGGAAGTGATATATTTTTATCACATTTTGCAGATGATAAATAAATATGGTAAAATTTCTTTTGCAAACATAAGATGGTGATCTAATTCTATGTGATAAGGTGATGCAAAGTATTTACGATACGAGAATTCTTTTTACCTGTATATAGTTTGCATTGATGTAATCATTTTTCGCATCCTGGAGAATAATCCTAGAATGATCATCTGCAAAAACGGACATAATATACATATATGTAAATGGCAGGTCATATGCATTATTTTGTTTATATTTAAGAAGGTTTGATGGTCGTGTCCATTTTTAAAGTAATTTAATCTCCTTAACAAATAGAAAAATAGCTCCAAAAAAGATATAGAAAAAAAAATCTAATTTTTAATGCTTATCTATTGAAATTTTTTTTACTAGACAGTTTATGACTGAAAATATCATCAATCTTTAGGAGGCTCTGATGGATAACTGTTGATCATCGAGCCTCCTTAACTAGATAACACCGAAGTAGTTGTGTGGTTTTGTTCTTTTGTTCCATTATTTAAATTTTTTCTAGCATTATTATAATGAAAACAGCACTTATGAAATCAAGCTTTTTTCTCAAATTGTATAGTTGATTAAACTCCATTGTTTCCTTGAGAAATCCAATAACTTAAAGATATTTATTTTTTTCCGAAGTGTTCCTAATACTTACAAGGGAAAGTAGTTTTAAATCTATTTTTTGGAATATTTTGTGGAAGTTTTCCATGATTGCAATGTATATGATCCTGTTCCCCATAAGGAATTGTCTGAAAAAAAAAAGATTTTTTATTATGAATTTACATATATATATATATATATATATTTATATATATGTATATCATGCATTACATTTTTTTTTTTTTTTTTTTTTTTTTTTTTTAATTAAAATTAAATCCTTTTACAACACTCTTCTTTTAACCTTTTGAAGATAAAAACTATAATAACAAATAACAATAAAGAAATACATGATGGATCACAATTGATTTATATTATTTCATAAACATCATGTATGTTGTAATGTTATCTATATCTATAGTGCTACCCCCGGGGTTATTTGTTTTTTGTATTTTTTTTATAAATTAGATAGAAAATTATATTACTAATCATAAATTATAATTTAATATCTAATTAACTAGTGTTTTATATAATCCACTTCGAAGTAATTTGCAATTTCTTACGTAATCCTATAATAAATGCATCCCGTATTTTAATATTGCCCCTAAATATCTTAGATAATACTATAGATCTTTTTTAAGACTTTGTAGGCATACTTAGTTGGTTTATATTGTATAATGTTAAAAAAAGTTATTCTATTGTAGTTTTTTCAGCAATAAAACCCAAGTCCGCCTCTTTAAATTAAAAAACTGCTATGATGTCATTTCTTTGATCCAGCAGTCTAAAATTTTACTTGTGGCAGTCCGGTATTAGTGAGCTTCTTAATATCAGACAATTACCAGGTGGTTACAGTAAAGATATCCTTCAAAATCGGACTGTCTCATGTAAATCAAAAATAAAATTCAATGGCAGTGCTTTAAGAACAATATATGGCTCAAACATTTCTGTATGAAAAAATTTCAGACAGTTCTTTGCCCTAACGGGCCTCGAAACCCTCTAATATTTTTCATACAGAACTGTTTTTGGCACATATCTATTACTTTCAGCATAATTATCTAATCAGCTATTGTTTATGAATAATAAAACGTGTCGTATGGGGTTACATATAGCATCAATATGTACTCCCGTCTTACTTGGTACTCCTTTCGTAGATCCTTATAGCTATTCGCAGATTTTAATGTGACAACATTAGCAAGCCTGGTAATGGATATTTTTCCGACAGAGTTATTGTTCCTGATTGGCGGATCTTCAGGATTAGAGTACACGGGATCTGGCGGGGGTTCAGTTGTCTTAGACACGATCACAGGAGGTTCCATTGTCTTCGACATTGTATCCGGGATACAAGCGGCCGCATTCATGTATGTGTTTTGATCTGCAGACGACATAATTATATACAATGTATTGTGTAGCACACCTCT
>WFKH01002636.1:46920090-46933584 GCA_016163765.1 Magallana hongkongensis | reverse complement strand
TATATATATATATATATATATATATATATATATCTGATTGCCAAACGTGAAATACATATACATAGATTTATTCACAAAATTATTGTCATATTAAATCTTGTTTCAGAGGCAAATCATATCAATGTACAACAGTAAGGAAGTTTAAACTTTTAACTCAACTTTTCAGATACGTTGCATTAATTTGGAAATATGTTATTTACCTTTTGTTTCATAAGGTGCATGGCCTTTTGGAGCGTTGTGTAATTTTTTACGCCGAACACTAAAAAATCAAGTTTTGATCAGAAATGTGAGAACAATGACCGATCTGTTCATTAAACGCATGCAATATCGCCTGAACACAAGCACAAAATTAATATATGTAGGCTTTTACCTTATAAGCAAGATGGCAGTCACAGCTATTACAGCCAACAAAGATACAGCGCCCACCACTGCTCCAACCACCGAACTATTCGAACTATCCGGGGAGTCTGCAGGCGAGATCAGAGCTGAAAAATGTCATAGTTTTACACTCTCTATATAAAGATGGACACGCCATGCAAATGTTTTGTTCTATTTTGTAAGTAATAAATATAGCATGCGTGCACATATGTACATGTATATATAATGAACCAAAGTTCTAAGTGTTAACCCAGTATATTGTATTTACTATTTGAAATAAATACAGTTAGTTGTCTTCTCGTCGGGGAGACTGATTTTCACTTCTCTTTTAAATAGTTATGAATGATGCATTGACCTTGACTTCTCGTTGCGACACGATACCTTGACATTTGCTAAATATAACAAACACTTCAGGTTCGTTTAATCTTGCTCAGAGCTTTTGGATTGTTATCAGTTACCGTTGGCAACGATGTTAAACTAATGAAAGAGAACAATCATATCAAAATAATGGTTCCATTGGATTGCATGATATTTAAAACAAAGTCTAGGACAAAATAAGCAGCAAATTCAAAGCGAGTAAAATCTGTTGCAGAAACAATGCAGACACCAATATTCCAACGGCTCTGACTGTTTTCTTCATGCTCATTTTAGCCATGTTAAATGTTTTTCTTTTAAAACTATCAGCAAATACTAAAATCAATCACAAAAATGCCAGTGATATTAAGAACGCGCACAAAAAACACAAATTTAATGTTTGTACATTTCATCACGGGTTATTGATTTCAATTGTTATTGTTTTATTTCATCTGCGCTATTGATAAAAAGAAATATCAGTTACGAAATGTGAAAATTTTACATAATTTCTTTTCGTATTTTACAAATCATTCTATTTATCAGAGTGAAAAGAAGTAGCCACTAGACTTTTTGAATAAAATACTTCCTAGAAGATCTTTGATATTTTTGTTTTGATGATAATGAACAATATTATATACCGCCCGTCATTTAACGCCTGCCTCTCAATTTTTTTTAAAAATATACAAATCTTATCATTCAGTATAAAATGAATTATCTTGGAATTTACCTTTGGTCAGTAGACACTTCTCCCCCACCCACCCGTCCTGACACGGCCCACTGCACGAGCCGTTCACGTGATGACACGTGTTGTTTACACATCTACCACATTCCTCCAAACAGTCCCGTCCAAAATAGCCTTCAGAGCACACTAATTGAAAAAAACAATCAAACAATGCTAAATGAGTGGATATTCTTAGAGGTATAGTATATTTGTCATTCTGTATACTTCAATGAATCTAACAAGAAACCAGATCAGTTTTTGCAAGCAAAATCAAACAATCTTGTTCATGCATTTATTTCACATTTACTTTGTATATGACTATTTATAATAAGAGTCAAAATTGGTCCCCATATTCAACAAAGTATTTTAGGTATACCAAAACTGATTTGTTATTTTGTAGAAGATTTGTTATTTATTAGTTGTTATTATCATTTTTTATTTATTCATCTCATTCAATTTCACTAGCTGGCAGTAATAATTTGCCGTTTTCCGATCTTTTTTTCGAGTGGGACAGACGGAACGAAGCGTTGAACAGGCAAAATCTGTCAGTTATTAGATCTGAATAGATGAATCTTTGATATAAAAATAGTTTGTTTTAGCCTGCGCTCAACGTATTCAGAACGAAAACCTGCCTTAACTAGTCTGTTTTATGCAAAAAAGCAGAAACCCTGAAAAAAGTTGACTTCATGACGTCTTATTTCGGAATCGAGGGAATTTTGATAAAAATGAAAATCCTAACAAAAAACATGTTCATACGAACAAGGACCTATCATGTATAGTTTTTTGACGTGTTTGATAAGAAAAGTAGTTAAGTAAGTACCACTGATTATTCAGCCTTAAAACCTGAAAACTACATTTTGAAGAAACCATGACGTCCATTAATAAACAAATTAAATTTTATAAAGGAAAGAAAAATGAAGACAGACCTATGTCGCACGTGTCACCGATAAAACCATCAATACAGCCCAAGGTACAAATCCCATTGACGGAATGACACATCTTTTCCTTGCAACCATCTTCACAAGTACTGTTACAGTGGAATCCAAATGTTCCAGAAGGACATTCTACACAGAGCATTTTAAAATAATATGAAATCTACTTGCGGAAAATTATTGCCGAAACTCAAATTATGCGGGAAATGATTCCGTTTAAGAGCTTAGATTATTAAATTAAAACATCAAGACCTTTGAGTTACAGATAATTAATAAGGTATTCTTTATTTGACTGCATATTTCCTCGTTTAATTTTTTTTTTTGATTATGTTCGGTATAAAAATGAATCAATCAAATACGTTTGAAGATGTCAAAGAAATACAGTTACGATTTTTGAAAATAAAAACCCGTATGAAATTAACTCCTTAATTTAACCTTTAATAGAAAACCAATACTTTTGTCATATATTCATATATTATTTTCTCTAACCTCTGTCACACGCTTTTCCATCCCAACCAATGTCACAGCCATTAGGACAGTATCCGTCAAATCTGTTACAGGTATTATTTTGCAAGCAGTGTCCGCTACAACTGTACTGACAGTTTTCTCCATATGTACCATAACTGCAAGCTAAAAAAGTAGACAAAATTCATTGATAACAACAGTTTTAGATCACACTCAAAATGGATTTTAAAAGTGAACAATTTTTTCTAAAATTTTCTTCTGACTTTAAAAATTTAGAAACTAATTTTCTGTTTATTTTACTCTATATTCATTTCGAAGTCAACTTTGTATGTTATAAAAACTTATTGTAACATTGATTTATTAAAAAAATAAAAATGAATTTTAAATGTCGTGAAATAATACTTACAAGTAAAGCACTTTGAAGCAGTCCATCCCTTGCTACAACCATTTTGGCAAGTTCCGTTTACAATGTCACATGTTTGGTTTTCAAAACAATTACCACTACAGATTTTCAGGCATCCAAGTCCGTAAGTTCCATTTATACATTCTTCAGGCACAAAAAGAAAGCTTTAATTCACTCTTTGTAAAATACTGTGTTATGTTAACTCATAAAATATTATTCATAATTCTACCGAATCAATGATAATTATTGGATGCATATGTAATAGTTAAAACATTTAAATTGCTACAGCTAAGCATTTTTCTGTTTCGTTTTAATGAAATTTTAAAATGCTGGATTAATGGAAATTTACTGTTTGAGAAATTTTATGCAAATCAGAAAGTATGATAAATAAGAGTCCCTTATGTATCAGTCCATTTTAGAAAACGTACCCTCCGAACAAGTGGGTCCTCTGTATCCCGGGGCACACCCTTTTAAGCAACTTCCGTTCTGATAAAAACACGTATCATCACCAAAACAGTGGCCACTGCATTTTGTGCTACAGTTCTGTCCATACCAACCAACAGCACATGGAGTGTCTGAAGGACAAATGGAAAATTATAATTTAAAATTTAACGTAAATTGTATTACAGTGAAATCATTTTTATTCGTAGGGATCAATGTTCGTGAATATTCGTTGATAGCCAACACTTTCCTGATTCTTGGGGACGTAATTTCGTTCATAAGTTCGGGGAAATTTTAATTTAAACAAATGCTTGTATATGCGTTCGTGGGGATGTAAATTCGTGGGCAAGGGTTACCCACGAAAGCCACGAACATTGGTCCCCCACAAACAATAATGATTCCACAGTATATAAGAACGTGTTGAGAGTGCAAAACAGGTACGAAAAAACTATTAAAAATATATAAGTTAAGAATCGGTATTTTGGAAAACTAAATGTACAAGAACCATACCGCAGTTATTTCCTATGTACCCTGGTAGACATAACTCGCAATAACTTCCGGTGAACTTTCCTTGGCAAGACATACAGCCTTTTGTTATGTCGCACTCCGTACACTTGTCGTTACAATCAGTACAGTTTTCTCCGTACTGACTTACTTCACATCCTGTAAGGTATTCGTTTAAAATTACATCATACTTCATTCACTTTCGGAAACATACCAGCAGATTAACCGATTTTTTTTCAAACTTACCGTAAATTTGTACTTCACAAATTTCTAAGAAGACTTGTCCGCCGTCATAAGGACTTGGCTTGAACGTAAAAAATTGAATCCCACTAGCTTTACTTCGGCATTCCACGGTAGATGGCATAGGAATAGGTGTCTGGAAATTTGTGCTATCTTCATAGCATTTTGTCCATTTGCCCGATGCATTGCCGAAATACAACGAATAATAATGCAGTCTAATGGTGTTCCGTATATCGCTACCTCCTGCAAAATGTAACATATTTACACAAATTTTGTGTTATTTGGAAATTAATTTTGTTCGATTCAATATCATTCTAGATTTTTCACTAACATATAAACAAATATAACTTACTCAAGTCGACCGATTCTAAGTCATTTTGATTTGTAAATGCCACACATTTAAAGCATAGTATAGGATATATATCCAAACTTTTGTGTTAGGTTAAAAAAATGTATATTGTAAGGTTATATTAATGTATTTTTGAAAAAGACAAAAAAAAAGTCGTTAACGACTTTTGCTGCTACGTGTACCGTAAAACTTATTATTTTAGCGGGGATATAATTTTTGGCCTATTTTAGCGAGTTTTGCAGATTTAGCAAAATGAAAAACAACTAAATTAAGTAATTTTATGTATGTACTTTTATATGTGTTGACAAGCATAAAGTTTTAGTGCTTTTTCATTCATACATTTTTCAAAGTCTGTGAGAATGTTAGAATAACACAATTGTTACATGCATACTGTCTTCCAACTATCTGTTGGAATTCCGATAGGTAGATAGGTACCAATTACGCCCCATTGTTAGCAGACCTATTTTGTATTCATATGAAGCAGAATTTATTCAAAAACTTGAACGTGAAAAAAATAAATCACTCTCTGTGGCCTTCAACTCAACATTCAGTTGTATCGACGACGTATTATCAATTAACAATTGTCACTTCCATACTTACGTCGACTCGTTATATCACAGTGAACTTGAAATAACAGATACCACATAGTCTGGGTCAATTGTTTCATATTTGGATATTTTACTGAAAAGGGACATTGATGGTAACCTAACAACAAAACTTTATGACTTCAATTTTTCTTAGTCAACGTTCCTTACTTATGTAGCAATATACCTTCATCACCTGCATATGGAGTTTCTCAGTTAATTCGATACGCATGGGTATGCTCTACGTATGAACAGTTTCTAAGGTGAGGCAATCTACTGACAAACAATTGATAAAACAGGACTATCAACAGTGTCGATTGAAGTCATTTTTCTTAAGTTCTATGGTCGATACAACGACCTTGTCAACAAATACAATTTTCCACTGCGTCACAAGCTGACTGACGTTTTTCCTACTTATCGTTAGAGCATAATTAATCACCTAATTGTCTACGGATTTTCCCGTTCTTCCCGATTACGACAAAGAGCACACGACGTGTGTGACAGGTCAGCAGAGGATGCTCACTCCTTCATGGCACTTGATCCTACCTCTAATTTTTTAAAGGTCCGTGTTTGTTCTGCTCCTGTTTTATAGTTTTCCTTTGGAATTTTGATTTTGGACACTGTTCGTTATCACCACATATCATTTTACAGATACAACTGTTCATTTACTCATAATCAATGCAAAAATTATGTAAATTAAAAATTAAACATTACTATAATTTAGAAGTTAATAGTTTGAACACTATTAAAATTTTTTATATAATTTTTTTTCCGTCCTTAACGGCGACTTGGAATTTTTGCCTAAGAATGTTGTTTACTCAGAGTTTGAGTTGTCAAATTTGAATTGTTATATAGTTCATTGTCATGAGTAAAATTTGTTCTAGACACAAACTATTTATGAAATGAATTATTATTGACATAACATCCGATATTTTTACTATATTATAAAATTAGACTCAAACAAAATTGGACTTATATCAAAACAGAGGAAATTCGGATTAAATAATTCAGATTTTGTTTTCCGCTTAAACATTTTTGGCGGTCTACAATAATAAAAGTTAAGATTTTTTTTGTTAGTCCAAATATTTATGCATATTTTCTGTTTGTTTTTTTTCTCACTTTGGCATGGAAATTGATTATTTTAAGAAAGCAAACAAATATTTATGGTTTGAATTATTATTTACTTATCATTTTACATGTAATACAGTATGAAGTTGAACACATGTAGTAAATATAAAACTAATACTTAAGTCAAAGTTTAAAAAACGTTGCTTTACTAGTGGTTTCAAAAAAGTAAATATTAAGTACATTTACTTTTTAGCTATTAAAATAAACTGACAGTAAATTTTAAATTTTAAATTTAGGGAAAATGATTCATCAAAATTGTATCCACTGAAATAATTGGTATACCTTATAGGCCCAAAGCCGCCAAATTTGCCAAATTTGTGTCCTGCCAACCCCCCCACCCAAAAAAAAAACAAAAAAAAAAACAACAACAACCCCCCCCCCCAAAAAAAAAAACCCCTCAAAAAACCAATAACCGCTGTACGGTAAGAATTATGATTTTATTCAATTTAAAAAATACTTTAGGAAAACTATGGTTTCTTAACCTTTATTAAGCACCCTGGCGTTAAATGTGTACTGAAATCTCGTTTGAAAGAGTGTTGAAAATGGTTGAAGAACGTTTAAATCTTTACTTTTTTTTTTAGAAATTATTTCAACCTTAAATTTTTGACTTGTTAAGTTAGGTCCTCGTTGAGCACTGTTTACTTACGATCATTTCGATACCAAAAGCGTATTTCCTTCACGTTGTAAACCTTGCCCAAGTTTATTATTAACCACGCCTGAGTCTGTCTTGAATCCGTGTGTGAACAAGAACCATAAGACACCCCCAATCTATCCGGAAAACCGTCAATTGTCCTGTCGGCGGAATTGGAACGGTAAGTCGAGCTCTGGGTAGCAGTTGTTACACCGCGATTAACAAGGTTGCCTTCAGTAATAAATGATAGATAAAATAATTCCATGAAATAGAGTAACGTGAGCCTCGTCATTATATCCACGTCATTATACAATAGTTGTCACTAACTTCAGCTATTTTGTAATTTGTAGATGATCCATTATACCAAACCATGAAAAGATAAATTTGATTAAAAACTACTTAAAACAATAAACGATTCACTATTATAAGATGCCTTTAATAAAGCAATTATTTCATAAGCAACTTAAATGCGTGCGTTGATTGTCACAAATATTTTTTCTCTATACTAAATAGGATTTGACATCCATCACTGTGTTTGAAATTAAAATATTTTTTTAAATATACTAGTTTTTATTGTGGTTTTTTTTAATCATTAATAACATGAGATCTATTAAACTGAGTATACTTACGGTAGGCCTGGTTTTTATGAAACAGAAGAAAATATACAAGTGATGCGAAGATACAATGGAGACTGTGCATGATTCATGTATCTACAACAAAATAAACATTCTGAACAATAGTGGGTATTAGGTTGAACATTGAAAGACATAAATAAAGAAAACAAATGTAAGAAAAAATGCAAATAAACGATTGAAAATGATTAGGTTTGACATGGACATTGAATAATGGACTAAAATATTGTCCATTAGCCTCTGCTGAATTAAGTTTTAAACCATAATAACATGAATAATAACAAAAATATGTTAAATGATATTCTTCGAGGAAAAAATGCAAAAAAGTCGGTCAACATTATTTAAACGCATGACCAATTAGGGCAATAATACAATGTTACTATGTTTTGATAAATCAAAAAGTTAAACAATGCAAATGAAGGATGACAGTTTCTCAAAACGCTTTAAAATAATCAATCATACTTTAATCAGTGATTTCACATCAAATTTTGTCATTCGATGCTATTTCATCTAGAGGATATTTTATGTCGTCTTTCGTTAAGTACATAGTATACCATTCCATCTTTCCAGCTCAATTGGTGGTGAAATCATCATAATTGAAGAACAGGTAAGGATGAGTATTATGTTCCGGGTTTTAATGTTTAGTTTTCTTTTGGTAACTGTGTTAATCGGATCACAGTCCATATCCGCCTCGAAGTGGTATTTTCCCTTTTGCCGTGTTCAACAATTTATGAGTTAATCAAAAAGAATATATTTCACCCTGTGATAGTGTCCATCAAATTAAAGCTTTTTACGTAGCAAGGTCAGGACAAACTTTGGCCACTTAGCAATTCTAAGAAACAAAAACCTTTTCCTACGCAACCGTTACATAGAAATAAAGTCACGGTTGGATTTCATGTTAAGGAGGTTGGTACCTGAAATACAAGTAATGTCAGTCACCCAAAAACCATTTAGGTATTGAGATAGGGACTTAAAAGTTTCATTTATTTTATTTGTGACCCATGTCACATGCCATTTTTTAAAATATGGGACCCCAAACAGAAATGAAACTTTACTTGAAATTATTGCTTGAATTTGAAAATTGATTATTCGAAGAAAGCAAACAAGTATTTATGGTTTGACCTATTATTTAATTATTATTTTAATACAGTATGAAGGTGAACACATGTAGTAAATATAAAAATAATACTTAAGTCAAAGTTTAAAAACGTTGCTTTACTAGTGGCTTCAAATGCCAGTAAATATATAACGCAATAGCATAATTGTGTAGAGTTTTACAAAATATTGGAGTAATCAAATTTTAACGCAAATAAAAAATATAAGTAATGCCATCTTTCCAAAACATTGCATACAAATAGACATAACTCTAATGTTTCATGTAAAAGTAATAAAAGTAGGGGTCACATTTAAAAACTTTGAGTTATTGCATGAAATAAGCTAATTTTAGGCAAAAGTTGGAGTTAATTTGTTCTTTACTTTTATGAAATATAAGCTAAATATGCCGAAATATGTCGATAGAAATATAAAAAAGATGTTCAAATATGTTTTTCGGAACAACAAGTTATCGCAATGAACAAACTATCTGGAAGTTTGATCTGCACTGAAAATTAGAAAGCTAAAGTAACAGTACTCTAAAACTATTAAGATATGAAAAATGTTCATTTTCTTCTTAAAAACCTTCCGCCACAAAATATAGTATCTTACTAAACGCTGTATATATGTTATTTTCTTTTAACTATTTTATTCAATAAAGTTAATTTGGCATTATAAAATAAAGATATACGAGTAGAATTAATTTATGATGCAGAATTTCCAGACTAAAATTAACCCAAAATGGCAACTCAAAAATAGAGAAACGAGCCTCTTTAAATGAACTAGTCAAATGCCAAAATGAATTATAGTGAGAAGAAAAAAAATATCAACTTTTAAATTTCTTATTATGATAATGAAAATTGATGCACATTTTAATATATTTTGATATTTTGTTAAGACAGAAACTTGACAACACTCATTTTTTAACAATCCTTCCTGCATGAGTTGTGGACGATGACCCTGTGAATGACACTGGTCGTATTTTAATTTATACAGGTCATGCATGTACCGCAGCTACACAAAGGTTGATCTCTATTCTCTAGTCCGTAGAGGAAGGTGTAGAAATCAGTCGATTCCGGATTGTAAGGGTAGAGTAGATAAATCATGTAACAAAAGCTCTTATTTATGTATATTAAGGTCAATCGCATTAATAAGAAACATTTGAGGATAGGAAAGAAATAAAATCAGTTCTTCACAGAAACTTAGCTTTATCAAAGGTAAATAACAACTTATTGATGGCAGAGTTAGCCGTATTTACCATGTAACTTTTCAGAGTGCTATTAAAACTTACTATTATAATAATAACGTCTAACAAAGCATTACAAATAGACAGGGAGATTTTTATACATGTACGGAATGTTATATTAATGAGGCATCTGACAAAAAATGCTCGGCGGATCTAGATGTTGAAAATGATCCTATAATTAAATGATAAACACCCAAAATCATCTATACTGTTTCATGCAATATAATTTTTGTCCAAGAATGTTCTCTAAATAAGTAATGATATTTTTTTGCATTTTGAAAGATACAACAACTCAGGTTAGTCTTAAAAATTTGTATGTCAACACTCTTCATCATAGCCCACTGAGACAAATCTGTCCCGACATATAATTCCGACATAAGCGCAGTTTATGAGGCAATACAAATTTTATCTAATAGTCAAATCATCAAAGGAATTATTTCTTACAAGTAGTTGGTCTGTTGGAGGCTTATATCCTCTAGAGTTTTGTTGAGAAATTAACGCAAGATATGATCTGAAGATGAACACGGAAGTAAAATTCTCATGTGCCCTTACACGTATTAAATCTTGGAGAGTGGAATAAAAAACCCTCACAATGAACAAAAAAAATATATAAACCAAATTAACTCTAATAAAATCAACAATATCTTTAGTCAAAAGACGCCAGAGAAAATTCTATCTAAATTGTCAACGTAATACTACATTCCTACTATCCTTCATGGATAAGAACCAAGGCTCGCGGTGAGACCTCTTTTCACCCATATAATGTAGGCAATTTGTTCCGCTGTCCGATTTTTCGACATTAGTTTAAAGATATGTTGTTTCATTTACTGTTGTTAAACGTTCAAATTATGTAAAATAGCAAACCTTGTTTGAGAGTAACACAACTATATTTACATTTTGTACTACAAGTACTACGCTGATAGTTAAAAAAAAATAAACAAAGAAAACTTACCTACGCTTGGCCAAAAGACGCGGCTGTTGACCTGTAAATCATTAAAGGAGAAGTAAAATTACAAAGGGAAGGCCGTATGTCATACAACTGAAAGACGCACTGAAGCGTGACACACACATTTCTTCCCTCACTTAAAACACAACACTACAAATAGGTACTACCTAACGGAGAAAACCTTAATAAATCATTGCAAATATTTATCATGTTGCAAAAAGCAAGGTAACTGTATAATACATTTACTTCCAGGCGTGGCGGAGTGTCAGAATGTTTTCGTTTTCACCCCTTTTATCACTAAGTATTAGTTTAAAAATGCTAAACAATAACACAATTAATACAATTAAAATAAACAGCAAGAAAGGGTATAACATATGATCGGTCGAAAAAAAGGATATGATATTATAATGATGATATGATTAAACGGACTTTAGCTAGCCTCACATCACATCAAGTTTTTAAAAATTTGTTAAACATTTTGATTTACTTGTCTGATACGATCTTCAATGAGGAAGGGTTTTATTCAAGATCAAATAAATTAACATACTTCAACGTGTGGTGATGCTTAAACTGGCCTGACTATACTGAGCTCATATGAAAGGATTTCAAAAAATTAATAAGTCAGAATTTTTCGTCAAGTAAAATGGACCATGTTCAATTTTTTTTTGGATAAATCAATAACATTTTAAGAATCATGTGCCTAAATTTGTTTCTTACTTATGAATCCTTGCTTGAAAAATGTGCTCTCATCACTAGCAAAATGGATAGAAACTCATATATTTCAAATGTTTATATCTATTTGGATATATTTAAAAAACCCATTGAAAAATTTAAAATTAAATTCAAAATTAAATGTAGAACAATAGAAATCATATCTGCAAAATAAATGATATTGTTTGATCTAATTGATATTAATTAAACTTACAAATCTTTTTTCAAAATTTGCTTTTTACATACATTCATAACATTTGTTAATTTTAAGCTCATAACTTATTTTTTTTTCACATGTTTATTTTTATTTATATAGTTTGACCTAGATTTTAAAAAGGATGTAACAATAACTGATATATTAAATGAGTCATGTTATGTTGACTGTTTTATGTTTTTTAATGAAATAAGAGAAAACTTTGTTTCCTAATGGCTGCCTTGGTAGAAAACTTATACACTTCCTGCTTCCAAAGGACGTGGGAACCTTTCCTCTTTACGCCCCGAATGGACCTAAAGAATGACAAATTCAATAGGCAAAGTGTAATCCCTCTTACAAACTGTTTTGTTTGTTCAGTATACGTAACACTCTGTTTCACTTAGTGCTTAGTCACACTGATTGATTCGGACATTCGGACAGCCTTATTGATTGAGTTTGCCTTGATACATTTTTCATTAATTTCCTTAAATTTGTAGTTTCCAAGCGACGTATGCGTATTTTTGCATTGATATTCTGTATTAAAAACAAGAAATATTCGCTGAATTTCTTAAATATCTTTCGCAAGAAGATAAAAATACATACTTCCCGGGAAAAGGGATGAAAATAAATGCAAATGTATTGAAAGAAATTTAAATGCGGCTGAGTCTATCTTATATGTGACACAATTTCAGCGTAAACCGAAAATATAGCCCGTTTTTGCATACTAAGTAGTGTATCCTATCCTGCACGTGACAAACCATTTAAAACTTGTATGCTGTTTTCATATCTCACACGAACTGATTTAAAATGAATTAATATTAAGAAATAAGTAACACAATTTCTTTAAAGTTTTAGAGTTTAGTAAAATTAACTAAGTATTTTTCCTGATAGATAAATATATTGGTGTGCATTTTACATTATATTTTGTTATAATACATGTACACCTTAAAAGATTGGCAAACAACATTTTGTGTCCAAATCATAATGGATTGTTTACTAGATTAAAGGAGAGAACATGCTTATGGCCCTTTTTACTTTTCGAAGATGAATAGTTACTCGTTATATTTTTTTTCTTAATAAATCAAGAAAATTATTTTTATTATCACTCTAACCCAGAAAAGTAAGTATTCCTTCCCTAACGAAGGACAGGACATCCTTCCTTTAAAACTACGTTGTTTTTTTTAAACATATTGTTATTTAGTATTCAATAAGGAGGAAGGAAGTGAATAATTTGGGTTTAGTGTACTAATGCACCGTATACGTGTACGCCTTTCCGACTAACAGGTTACTCATAAAGACATTTATTGACATCCTCTGAGTGTTTAGCCCTTGAGTTTTTACAAGATATGACCCTGTTCATTCAGCCAGCAAGAAATAGGTATTTTTTTCAAATTGGTTAGGAGTTGAACTCAAAGCAGAAAATTCAACACATTAAAAGTCGATAGGATTATAGAAGGATCAATTATGTATCAATTGTAGTACTACTCGCAACCTAAAAAAAAAATAAATTATTCGTTGATACTGTGGTATAACTCTATTTCTAA
>WFKH01002636.1:46878788-46911663 GCA_016163765.1 Magallana hongkongensis | reverse complement strand
ATATATATATATATATATATATATATATATATGATCGCCAAACGTGTAATACATATACATAGATTTATTCACAAAATTATTGTCATATTAAATTTTGTTTCAGAGGCAAATCATATCAATGTACAACAGTAGGAAGTTTAGACTTTTAACTCAGATACATTGCATTCATTTAGAAATGTTATTTACCTTTTGTTTCATAAGGTGCATGGCCTTTTGGAGCGTTGTGTAATTTTTTACGCCGAACCCTAAAAAATCAAGTTTTGATCAGAAATGAGAGAACAATGACCGATCTGTTCAATAAACGCATGCAATATCGCCTGATCTTTAAGAACACATATACAAATATAATATAAATGTAGGCCTTAACCTTATAAGCAAGATGGCGGTCACAGCTATTACAGCCAACAAAGATACAGCGCCCACCACTGCTCCAACCACCGAACTATTAGAACTATCCGGGGAGTCTGCAGGCGAGATCAGAGCTGAAAAATGTCATAGTTTTACACTCTCTATATAAAGATGGACACGCCATGCAAATGTTTTGTTCTATTTTGTAAGTAATAAATATAACATGCGTGCACATATGTACATGTATATATAATGAACCAAAGTTCTAATTGTGCACCCAGTATATTGTATTTACTATTTGAAATAAATACAGTTAGTTGTCTTCTCGTCGGGGAGACTGATTTTCACTTCTCTTTTAAATAGTTATGAATGATGCATTGACCTTGACTTCTCGTTGCGACACGATACCTTGACCTTTGCTAAATATAACAAACACTTCGGGTTCGTTTAATCTTGCTCAGAGCTTTTGGATTGTTATCAGTTACCGTTGGCAACGATGTTAAACTAATGAAAGAGAACAATCATATCAAAATAATGGTTCCATTGGATTGCATGATATTTAAAACAAAGTCTAGGACAAAATAAACAGCAAATTCAAAGCGAGTAAAATCTGTTGCAGAAACAATGCAGACACCAATATTCCAACGGCTCTGACTGTTTTCTTCATGCTCATTTTAGCCATGTTAAATGTTTTTCTTTTAAAACTATCAGCAAATACTAAAATCAATCACAAAAATGCCAATGATATTTAGAACGCGCAGAAAAATACAAATTTAATGTTTGTACGTTTCATCACGGGTTATTAATTTCAATTGTTATTGTTTTATTTCATCTGCTCCATTGATAAAAATAAAAAAATCTCTTTCGAAATGTAGAAAATTTTACATAATTTCTTTTCGTATTTTACAAATCATTCTATTTATCAGAGTGAAAAGAAGTAGCCACTAGACTTTTTGAATAAAATACTTCCTAGAAGATCTTTGATATTTTTGTTTTGATGATAATGAACAATATTATATACCGCCCGTCATTGAACGCCTGCCTCCCAATTTTTTTAAAATATACAAATATTATCATTCAGTATAAAATGGATTATCTTGGGGGTTTACCTTTGGCCAGTAGACACCTCTCCCCCAACCACCCGTCCTGACACGGCCCACTGCACGAGCCGTTCACGTGATGACACGTGTTGTTTACACATCTACCACATTCCTCCAAACAGTCCCGTCCAAAATAGCCTTCAGAGCACACTAATTGAAAAGAACAATCAAACAATGCTAAATGATTGGATATTCTTAGAGGTATAGTATATTTGTCATCCTCTATACTTCAATGAATCTAACAAGAAACCAGATCAGTTTTTGCAAGCAAAATCTTTGTTCTGTTATCAAACAATCTTGTTCATGCATTCATTCACATTTACTTTGCATATGACTATTTATAATAAGAGTCAAAATTGGTCCCCATATTCAACAAAGTATTTTAGGTATACCAAAACTGATTTGTTATTTTGTAGAAGATTTGTTATTTATTGGTTGTTATTATCTTTTTTTATTTATTCATCTCATTCAATTTCACTAGCTGGCAGTAATAATTTGCCTTTTTCCAATCTTTTTTTTTCGAGTGGGACAGATGGAATGAAGCGTTGAACAGGCAAAATCTGTCAGTTATTAGATCTGAATAGATGAATCTTTGATTTAAAAATAGTTTGTTTTAGCCTGCGCTTAACGTATTCAGAAGGAAAACCTGCCTTAAATAGTCTGTTTTAAGCAAAAAAGCAGAAACCCTGAAAAAAAGTTGACTTCATGACGTCTTATTTCGGAATCGAGGGAATTTTGATAAAAATGAAAACCCTAACAAAAAACATGTTCATACGAACAAGGAGAATATGTTTAATGTAGTACAGTAAAAAGATTATGTTTATCTTAGGGGGCATTTTTGGCCCTATCATGTATAGTTTTTTGACGTGTTTGACAAGAAAAGTAGTAAAGTAAGTATCACTAATTATTCAGCCCTAAAACCTGAAAACTACATTTTGAAGAAACCATGACTTCCATTCATAAATAAATCAAATTTTATAAAGGAAAGAAAAATGAAGACAGACCTATGTCGCACTTGTCACCGATAAAACCATTAATACAGCCCAAGGTACAAATCCCATTGACGGAATGACACATCTTTTCCTTGCAACCATCTTCACAAGTACTGTTACAGTGGAATCCAAATGTTCCAGAAGGACATTCTATACAGAGCATTTTAAAAATATATGAAATCTACTTGCGGAAAATTATTGCTGAAACTCAAATTATGCGGGAAATGATTCCGTTTAAGAGCTTAGATTATTAAATTAAAACATCAAGACCTTTGAGTTACAGATCATTAATAAGGTTTCCTTTATTTGACTGCATATTTTCTCTTTTAAAGTTATTTTTTGGATTATGTTCGGCATAAAAATGAATCAATCATATACGTTTAAAGATGTCAAAGGAATACAGTTACGATTTTTGAAAATAAAAACCCGTATGAAATTAACTTAATTTAACCTTTAATAGAAAACCAATACTTTTGTCATTTATTCATATGTTATTTTCTCTAACCTCTGTCACACGCTTTTCCATCCCAACCAATGTCACAGCCATTAGGACAGTATCCGTCAAATCTGTTACAGGTAATATTTTGGAAGCAGTGTCCGCTACAACTGTACTGACAGTTTTCTCCATATGTACCATAACTGCAAGCTAAAAAAAGTAGACAAAATTCATTGATGACAACAGTTTTAGATCACACTCAAAATGGATTTTAAAAGTGAACAATTGTTTCTAAAATTTTCTTCAGACTTTAAAAAATTTAGGAATTAATTTTCTTTTTATTTTACTCTATATTCATTTCAAAGTCAAATTGTGTATGTTATAAAAACTTATTGTAACACTGATTTACTAAAAAAATAAAAATGAATTTTAAATGTCGTGAAAAATACTTACAATTCAAACACTTTGAGCCAGTCCACCCCTTGCTACAACCATTTTGGCAAGTTCCATTTACAATGTCACATGTTTGGTTTTCAAAACAATTACCACTACAGATATTCAGGCATCCAAGTCCGTAAGTTCCATTTATACATTCTTCAGGCACAAAATGAAAGCTTTAATTCACTCTTTGTAAAATACTGTGTTATGTTAACTCATAAGATATTATTCATAATGCTACCGAAACAATGATAATTATTGGATGCATATTTAATAGTTAAAACATTTACATTACTACTGCTAAGCATTTTCCTGTTTCGTTTTAATGAAATTTTAAAATGCTGTATTTATGGGAATTTACTGTTTGAGAAATTTTATGCAAATCAGAAAGTATGATAAAACAGAGTCCCTTATGTATCAGTCCATTTTAGAGATCGTACCCTCCGAACAAGTGGTTCCTCTGTATCCCGGGGCACACCCTTTTAAGCAACTTCCGTTCTCATAAAAACACGTATCATCACCAAAACAGTGGCCACTGCATTTTGTGCTACAGTTGTGTCCATACCAACCAACAGCACATGGAGTGTCTGAAGGACGAATGGAAAATTATGATTTAAAATTTAACGTAGATTGTATCACAGTGAAATCATTTTTATTCGTAGAGATCAATGTTCGTGAATGTTCGTTGATAGCCAACATTTTCCTGATTCTTAGGGACGTAATTTCGTTTATAAGTTCTGGGAAGTTTTAATTTAAACAAATGCTTGTATATGCGTTCGTGGAGATGTAAATTCGTGGGCAAGGGTAACCCACGAAAGCCACGAACATTGGTCTCCCACGAACAATAATGATTCCACAGTATATAAGAACGTGTTGAGAGTGCAAAACAGGTACGAAAAAACTTTTAAAAATCTAAAAGTTAGGAATCGGTATTTTGGAAAACTAAATGTACAAGAACCATACCGCAGTTATTTCCCATGTACCCTGGTAGACATAACTCGCAATAACTTCCGGTGAACTTTCCTTGGCAAGACATACAGCCTTTTGTTATGTCGCACTCCGTACACTTGTCGTTACATTCAGTACAGTTTTCTCCGTACTGACTTACTTCACATCCTGTAAGGTATTCATTTAAAATTACATCATACTTCATTCACTTTCGGAAACATACCAGCAGATTAACCGATTTTTTTTCAAACTTACCGTAAATTTGTACTTCACAAATTTCTAAGAAGACTTGTCCGCCGTCATAGGGACTTGGCTGGAACGTAATAAATCGAATCTCAATAGCTTTACTTTGACATTCTACGGTAGATGGCATAGGAATAGGTGTCTGGAAATTTGTGCGATCATCATAGCATTTTCTCCAATTGCCCGATGTATTGCGGAAATACAACGAGTAATAATGCAGTCTAATAGTGTTCCATATATCGCTACCTCCTGCAAAATGTAACATATTTACAGAAATTTTGCGTTATTTGGAAATTAATTTTTTTCGATTCAATATCATTCTAGATTTTTCACTAACATAAACAAATATAACTTACTCAAGTCGACCGATTCTAAGTCATTTTGATTTGTAAATGCCACACATTTAAAGCATAGTATAGGATGTATATCCAAACTTTTGTGTTAGGTTAAAAAAATGTATATTGTAAGGTTATATTAATGTATTTTTGAAAAAGACAAAAAAAAAGTCGTTAACGACTTTTGCTGCTACGTGTACCGTAAAACTTATTATATTAGCGGGGATATAATTTTTCGCCTATTTTAGCAATTTTTGCAGATTCAGCAAAATGAAAAACAAATAAATTAAGTACTTTTATGTATGTACTTTTATATGTGTTGACAAGCATAAAGTTTTAGTGCTTTTTCATTCATACATTTTTCAAAGTCTGTAAGAATGTTAGAATAAGACAATTGTTACATGCATACTGTCTTCCAACTATCTGTTGGAATTCCGATAGGTAGATAGGTACCAATTACGCCCCATTGTTAGCAGACCTATTTTGTATTCATATGAAGCAGAATTTATTCAAAAACTTGAACGTGAAAAAAATAAATCACTCTCTGTGGCCTTCAACTCAACATTCAGTTGTATCGACGACGTATTATCAATTAACAATTGTCACTTCCATACTTATGTCGACTCGTTATATCACAGTGAACTTGAAATAACAGATACCACATAGTCTGAGTCAATTGTTTCATATTTGGATATTTTACTGAAAAGGGACATTGATGGTAACCTAACAACAAAACTTTATGACATCAATTTTTCTATAGTCAACGTTCCTTACTTATGTAGCAATATACCTTCATCACCTGCATATGGAGTTTCTCAGTTAATTTGATACGCATGGGTATGCTCTACGTATGAACAGTTTCTAAGGTGAGGCAATCTACTGACAAACAATTGATAAAACAGGACTATCAACAGTGTCGATTGAAGTCATTTTTCTTAAGTTCTATGGTCGATACAACGACCTTGTCAACAAATACAATTTTCCACTGCGTCACAAGCTGACTGCCGTTTTTCCTACTTATCGTTAGACCATACTTAATCACCTAATTGTCTACGGATTTTCCCGTTCTTCCCGATTACGACAAAGAGCACACGACGTGTGTGACAGGTCAGCAGAGGATGCTTACTCCTTCATGGCACTTGATCCTACCTCTAATTTTTTAAAGGTCCGTGTTTGCTCTGCTCCTGTTTTATAGTTTTCCTTTGGAATTTTGATTTTGGACACTGTTCGTTATCACCACATATCATTTTACAGATACAACTGTTCATTTACTCATAATCAATGCAAAAATTATGTAAATAAAAATTAAACATTACTATAATTCAGAAGTTAATAGTTTGAACACTATTAGAATTTTTAATTAACCCCTGTGACAGGGGTTATACTTGTGTTGTTTTACGATCCATTATCGACTCAAGTGCAGAAAATTGCATGGTTAATGGTTTCTTCACTAATAATGAAACTAAAATTGATTGTTAATAAGGTATTTTCTAAAGCAAATATTATGTACTATTTATATACATCTGTTAAAAATATTAAAGTGTGATCAGACATCAATTTTTTTTTCCGTCCTGTAACGGCGACTTGGAATTTTTGCCTAAGACTGTTGTTTACTCAGAGTTTGAGTTGTCAAATTTAAATTGTTATAAAGTTCATTGTCATGAGTAAAATTTGTTCTAGACACAAACTATTTATGAGATGAATTATTATTGACATAACATTCGATATTTTTACCTATATTAAAAAATTAGACTCAAACAAAATTGGACTTATATCAAAACAGAGGAAAGTCAGATTAAATATTTCAGATTTTGTTTTCCGCTTAAACATTTTTGACAGTCTATAATAATAAAAGTTGATTTTATTTGTTAGTCCAAATATTTATGCATATTTTCTGTTATTTTTTCTCATTTATTAAGATAATCGTATGGCACGCAATGCAACCATGTTGAAACATGCTTAAAAACGATAAAAGCCACCGTATCTCAAAATATTGATCATTGACCTCATACAAATCGTGGCCAGCAGAATATGGTCAATACAAGTAGTTAAATTTTAAGAATGGTTTAGTAAAATCGTCGTTCAATTTTTTGGTTAAATTGAATCAAAAATGGGTAGGGATTTGAAAATTATAGAGGAAATTCGGACTGAAATATTTTTAAAAAATTGTCACTGAAAACTTAATGCTCTGTATCTATTTTGTGCCTCTGCCATTCATAAACTTACTTCATTTTTCCAAGAGTTATTTGTAATAGTTTCACAATTAAGAAAATCTCAATCCTAGTGTAAAACTTTAAGGGGTTTTTCTTAATCTTTCAAAAAATATTCAATGGCCATTAACTCAAAAGTAGTTCAATGTAGGACATTGGCCTACTTTTTTGAAAGTGAAATATAACACTACAATTAAAGTTCTAATATATACAAAAGATGGTTTCTCATTATTATCAATGGACTTTTTTTCATTTTGAGTAAACGTGGTCCTTAAGTACATTTACTTTTTAGCTGTTAAAATAAACTGACAGTAAATTTTAAATTTAGGGAAAATGATTCATCAAAATTGTATCCACTGAAATAATTGGTATGCCTTATAGGCTCAAAGCCGCCAAATTTGCCAAATTTGTGTCCTGCCAACCCCCCAACCCCCCCCCCCCCCCCAAAAAAAAAAACCAAAACAAAAAACCAATAACCGCTGTACGGTAAGAATTATGATTTTATTCAATTTAAAAAATACTTTAGGAAAACTATGGTTTCTTAACCTTTATTTGAAAGAGTGTTGAAAATGGTTGAAGAACGTTTAAATCTTTACGGTTTTTTTTAGAAATTATTTCAACCTTAAAATTTTCACTTGTTATGTTACGTCCCCGTTGAGCACTGTTTACTTACGATCATTTCGATACCAAAAGCGTATTTCCTTCACGTTGTAAACCCTGCCCAAGTTTATTATTAACCACGCCTGAGTCTGTCCTAAATCCGTGTGTGAACAAGAACCATTAGGCACCCCCAATCTATCCGGAAAACCGTCAATGGTCCTGTCGGCGGAATTGGAACGGTAAGTCGAGCTCTGGGTAGCAGTTGTTACACCGCGATTAACAAGGTTGCCTTCAGTAATAAATGATAGATAAAATAATTCCATGAAATAGAGTAACGTGAGCCTCGTCATTATATCCACGTCATTATAAAATAGTTGTCACTAACTTCAGCTATTTTGTAATTTGTAGATGATCAATTCTACCAGACCATGAAAAGATAAATTTGATTAAAAACTACTTAAAACAATAACAGATTCACTATTATAAGATGCCTTTTATAAAGCAATTATTTCATAAGCAACTTAAATGCGTGCGTTGGTTGTCACAAATATTTTTTCTCTATACTAAATAGGATTTGACATCCATCACTGTGTTTGAAATTAAAATATTTTTTTTAAATATACTAGTTTTCATTGTTTTTTTTTAATCATTAATAACATGAGATCTATTAAACTGAGTATACTTACGGTAGGCCTGGTTTTTATGAAACAGAAGAAAATATACAAGTGATGCGAAGATACAATGGACACTGTGCATGATTCATGTATCTACAAGAAAATAAACATTCTGAACAATAGTGGGTATTAGGTTGAACATTGAAAGACATAAATAAAGAAAACAAATGTAAGAAAAAATGCAAATAAACGATTGAAAATGATTAGGTTTGACATGGACATTGAATAATGGACTAAAATATTGTCCATTAGCCTCTGCTGAATTAAGTTTTAAACCATAATAACATGAATAATAACAAAAATATGTTAAATGATATTCTTCGAGGAAAAAATGCATGAAGTCGGTCAACATTATTTAAACGCATGACCAATTAGGGCAATAATACAATGTTACTATGTTTTGAAAAATCAAAAAGTTAAACAATGCAAATGAAGGATGACAGTTTCTCAAAACGCTTTAAAATAATCAACCATACTTTAATCAGTGATTTTACATCAAATTTTGTCATTCGATGCTATTTCATCTAGAGGATATTTTATGTCGTCTTTCGTTAAGTACATAGTATACCATTCCATCTTTCCAGCTCAATTGGTGGTGAAATCATCATAATTGAAGAACAAGTAAGGATGAGTATTATGTTCCGGGTTTTAATGTTTAGTTTTCTTTTGGTAACTGTGTTAATCGGATCACAGTCCATATCCGCCTCGAAGTGGTATTTTCCCTTTTGCCGTGTTCAACAATTTATGAGTTAATCAAAAAGAATATATTTCACCTTGTGACAGTGTCCATCAAATTAAAGCTTTTTACGTAGCAGGGTCAGGACAAACTTTGGCCACTTAGCAATTCTAAGAAATAAAAACCTTTTCCTACGCAACCGTTACAAAGAAATAAAGTCACGGTTGGATTTCATGTTAAGGAGGTTGGTACCTGAAATACAAGTAAGGTCAGTCACCCAAAAACCATTTAGGTATTGAGATAGGGACTTAAAAGTTTCATTTATTTTATTTGTGACCCATGTCACATGCCATTTTTTTTAAATATGCGACCCCAAACAGATATGAAACTTTACTTAAAATTATTGCTTGAATTTGGCATGGAAATTGATTATTTGAAGAAAGCAAACAAATATTTATGGTTTGACCTATTATTTGATTATTATTTTAATACAGTATGAAGGTGAACACATGTAGTAAATATAAAAATAATACTTAAGTCAAAGTTTAAAAAGTTGCTTTACTAGTGGCTTCAAATGCCAGTAAATATTAAACGCAATAGCATAATTGTGTAGAGTTTTACAAAATATTGGAGTAATCAAATTGTAACGCAAATAAAAAATATAAGTAATGCCATCTTTCCAAAACATTGCATACAAATAGACAAAACTCTAATGTTTCATGTAAAAGTAATAAAAGTAGGGGTCACATTTAAAAAATTTGAGTTATTGCATGAAATAAGCTAATTTTAGGCAAAAGTTGGAGTTAATTTGTTCTTTACTTTTATGAAATATAAGGTAAATATGCCGAAATATGTAGATAAGAGTAGATAAATCATGTAACAAAAGCTCTTATTTATGTATATTAAGGTCAATCGCATTAATAAGTATTATTTGAGGATAGGAAAGAAATAAAATCAGTCCTTCACAGAAACTTACCTTTACCAAAGGTAAATAACAACTTATTGATGGCAGAGTTAGCCGTATTTACCATGTAACTATTCAGAGTGCTATTAAAACTTACTATTATAATAATAAGTCTAACAAAGCATTAAAAATAGACAGTGAGATTTTTATACATGTACGGAACGTTCTATTAATGAGGCATCTGACAAAAAATGCTCGGCGGATCTAGATGTTGAAAATGATCCCATAATTAAATGATAAACACCCAAAATCATCTGTACTGTTTCATGCAATATAGTTTTTGTCCAAGATTGTTCTCTAAATAAGTAATGATATTTTTTTGCATTTTGAAAGATACAACAACTCAGGTTAGTCTAAAAATTTGTATGTCGAACCTCTCCATCATAGTCCACTGAGACAAATCTGTCCCGACAAATAATTCCGACATAAGCGCAGTTTATGAGGCAATACCTATTTTATCTAATAGTCAAATCATCAAATGAATTATTTCTTACAAGTGTTTGGTCTGTTGGAGGCTTATATCGTCTAGAGTTTTGTTGAGAAATTAACGCAAGAGATGATCTGAAGATGAACACGGAAGTAAAATTCACATGTGCCCTTACACGTATTAAATCTTGGAGAGTGGAATAAAAAACCCTCACAATGAACAAAAAAATATATAAACCAAATTAACTCTAATGAAATCAACAATATCTTTAGTCAAAAGACGCCAGAGAAAATTCTATCTAAATTGTCAACGTAATACTACATTCCTACTATCCTTCATGGATAAGAACCAAGGCTCTCGGTGAGACCTCTTTTCACCCATATAATGTAGGTAATTTGTTCCGCTGTCCGATTTTTCGACATTAGTTTAAAGATAGGTTGTTTCATTTACTGTTGTTAAACGTTCAAATTATGTAAAATAGCAAACCTTGTTTGAGAGTAACACAACTATATTTACATTTTGTACTACAAGTACTACGCTGATAGTTAAAAAAATAAACAAAGGAAACTTACCTACGCTTGGCCAAAAGACGCGGCTGTTGACCTGTAAATCATTAAAGGAGAAGTAAAATTACAAACGGAAGGCCGTATGTCTTACAACTGAGAGACGCACTGAAGCGTGACACATACAGTTCTTCCCTCACTTAAAACACAACACTACAAATAGGTACTACCTAACGGAGAAAACCTTAATAAATCATTGCAAATATTTATCATGTTGCAAAAAGCAAGGTAACTGTATAATACATTTACTTCCAGGCGTGGCGGAGTGTCAGAATGTTTTCGTTTTCACCCCTTTTATCACTAAGTATTAGTTTGAAAATGCTAAACAATAACACAATTAATACAATTAAAATAAACAGCAAGAAAGGGTATAACATATGATCGGTCGAAAAAAAGGATATGATATTATAATGATGATATGATTAAACGGACTTTAGCTAGCCTCACATCACATCAAGTTTTTAAAAATTTGTTAAACATTTTGATTTACTTGTCTGATACGATCTTCAATGAAGAAGGGTTTTATTCAAGATCAAATAATTTAACATACTTCAACGTGTGGTGATTAAATATTGGGCTTAAACTGGCCTAACTATACTGAGCTCATATAAAAGGATTTCAAAAAAATAATAAGTCATAATTTTTCTTAAAGTAAAATAGACCACGTTCAATCTTTGTTTGGATAAATCAATAAAATTTTAAGAATCATGTGCCTAAATTTATTTCTTACTTATGAATCCTTGCTTGAAAAATGTGCTCTCGTCACTAGCAAAATGGATAGAAACTCATATATTTCAAATATTTATATCTATTTGGATATATTTAAAAAACCATTGAAAAATTCAAAATTAAATTCAAAATTAAATGTAGAATAATAGAAATCATATCTGCAAAATAAACGATATTGTTTATTATAATTAATATTAATTTAACTTACATATCTTTTTTCAAAATTTGCTTTTTACATACATTCATAACATTTGTTAATTTAAAGCTCACAACTTATTTTTTCACATTTTTTTTTTTATTTATATAGTTTGACCTAGATTTTAAAAAGGATGTAACAGCTACTGATATATTTAATGAGTCATGTGATGTTGACTGTTTTATGTTTTTAAATGAAATAAGAGAAAACTTTGTTTCCTAATGGCTGCCTTGGTAGAAAACTTATACACTTCCTGCTTCCAAAGGACATGGGAACCTATCCTCTTTACGCCCCGAAAGGACCTAAAGAATGACACATTCAATAGGCAAAGTGTAATCCCTCTTACAAACTGTTTTGTTTGTTCAGTATACGTAACACTCTGTTTCACTTAGTGCTTAGTCACACTGATTGATTCGGACATTCGGACAGCCTTTTTGATTGAGTTTGCCTTGATACATTTTTCATAAATTTCCTTAAATTTGTAGTTTCCAAGCGACGTATGCCTATTTTTGCATTGATATTCAATATTAAAAACAAGAAATATTCGCTGAATTTCTTAAATAGCTTTCGCAAGAAGATAAAATTACATACTTCCCGAGAAAAGGGATGAAAATAAATGCAAATGTATTGAAAGAAATTTAAATGCGGCTGAGTCTATTTTATATGTGACACAATTTCCGCGTAAACCGAAAATATAGCCCGTTTTTGCATACTAAGTAGTGTATCCTATCCTGCACGTGACAAACCATTTAAAACTTGTATGCTGTTTTCATATCTCACACGAACTGATTTAAAATGAATTAATATTAGGAAATAAGTAACACAATTTCTTTAAAGTTTTAGAGTTTAAAAAAAATTAACTAAGTATTTTTCCTGATAGATAAATATATTGGTGTGCATTTTACATTATATTTTGTTATAATACATGTACACCTTAAAAGATTGGCAAACAACATTTTGTGTCCAAATCATAATGGATTGTTTACTAGATTAAAGGAGAGTACATGCATAAGGCCCTATTTACTTTTCGAAGATGAATAGTTACTCGTTATATTGTTTTTCTTAATAAATCAAGAAAATTATTTTTATTATCACTCTAACCCAGAAAAGTAAGTATTCCTTCCCTTACGAAGGACAGGGCATCCTTCCTTTAAAACTACGTTGTTTTTTTAACACATTGTTATTTAGTATTCAATAAGGAGGAAGGAAGTGAATAATTTGGGTTTAGTGTACTAATGCACCGTATACGTGTACGCCTTTCCGACTAACAGGTCACTTATAAAGACATTTATTGACATCCTCTGAGTGTTTAGCCCTTGAGTTTTTACAAAATATGACCCTGTTCATTCAGCCAGCAAGAAATAGGTATTTTTTCAAATTGGTTGGGAGTTGAACTCAAAGCAGAAAATTCAACACATTAAAAGTCGATAGGATTATAGAAGGATCAATTATGTATCAATTGTAGTACTACTGGCAACCTAAAAAAATAAATTATTCGTTGATACTGTGGTATAACTCTATTTCTAAATAATTTGATATCAATTTTTAAATTTATAATGCATTAAAACAATTAAAGAATTAGATGATTTTGAGAAAAATGCTAACATTGTTAACATATACTACAATAAACTACATTTATTATCATGGGAAATTCCGATTCTTGGCATCATTTCATACGAAGTATGAAACAACCTAAAATTAAACATATCCTGTATCGTAAGTGATAATCTCCACGTAACATATTTTGTTCTTTTGTGCAAATTGAAAACGCGGGTATGTTAAGGCTTCCCACAGCAATGTGAAGAAAGTCACTTGTGTGTACTTCCTACGATATGACGTCATAATTAACTTTGACGTCACGATCTGCATTCCTGTCGATAGTTCTCATGGAATGTTTCGTAACGTTAAAAATGAATTATATCAAAACAGTAATAAAACTGCATGTTTCCTTTACATAGATACTGCCGTTAATGCTAGTCGTACAGAATTCATTTATATTAATAACCAGTATCAAATAATCGACAGTTTTAAAGCTTCATTAAGGTAGAAGACTATTTATTAACTAGTGGTTTGGAGACTCTCCCTGCTACGTGTAAACAACTGAAAGAAGAAATTTTAATGCATGTAAACACCAGCTTGGCGCAGGTGAAAGATCAATACAATTTTAGAATATTTTACGATAAATTGATAGAGAATATAAGTACCCATGTAAATCGTGCTTGGAAAACCTACAGATTTACGCCAATTTTTTGTAAATTTCTTTTGAGTAGTAAAAATGTGCCTTATTTTGATAATTTTGTGGAATGATTCAACAATATCTTTGATGAACAAAATATCTACTTCAATCCCAATCAAGAACTTCAAAGTACATGACATAACAAAGGATTTTTCTTAAAAATATTTATGATTTAATGTCATTAATCACCTGCGCCAATGCAATTTATTTAGATCATTTGCAATGTTAGGATTCGGCCGTCACGTGAATACGAAGTACATATGACGTCACAAAAATGCATCAAAAATAATGTTTAACATCGTTGTCAAAAAATGTAATAAAGATTTTAAGAAATACTCCCGGTCAAAGTATTTTTGCGGTAATTCAAATAATATCGTTTTCAGGCCGTATTTTAGATCCGGGACGCCTTAACATTGCTGCGAAGTCAAATCTACATGTTACAAAAATATGTATGTTTGTATTTTTATTTAGATTTTTAGTCATTTACAACATGCCTAACAAGTCACCAAAGTTTCATAGTTTTAGTAATTTGAAACTATACATGCTTTTTTTTAACAAAGACGTGGGAATTTTTTTCCTGTGTGCCCCGACAGGCTAAATAAAGATTACATCTACATTTTCAATACGAGGATAATTTATTTTTAACACTTTCTGATTGACTGAGCCTTAACAGACAGATATTATCAGTATCACTATTTAAGTGCTTGGACCTATACATTGTCTGATTGACTGAACCTTAACTTTCAGTAGCTCTCTGTATCAATGGCTAAGTGCTTGGACATATACTTTCTGATGGACAAAACCTTAATTTTCAGAACTCTTTGTATCCCTGACCAAGAACTTCGACATAATTCTACGCGCTAGTTGACACAGAAGGTTCAGTAGCTTTAAGTGCTTGTACATACACTGTTTGTATAAGTTCCTGGTCGAGTCATGTGTTCATTATCCTTTGTTGTTAAAAAAATAATGTCTGTTTTTTCTGTTGCACTCTGATAGTATGCCTATTTCTTAATGAAATACATGTAACACTATTTTTATGCATTATCCACCTTATAAAACGGACACTGATTTTAAATTACACAAAATCTTCTAGTTTTTACCAACTCCCTTAAGAATATTCTCCACGTGTATTCAATATAATGAAAATATATCAGTATGAAGGAGACTGTAAATAAGGCGTTTTTTATCAAAATATCATTTCTACATTACAATGGTACTTGTTAAAATACGTCTGAAAGGATAAATAAAAAATTAAACATTTTGCCTTTATAGCGATGTTCTCTTTTGTGAAATAAAAGAGAAGATACTTGATCCGCATATAAACGGGTTCCAAGATAATTAGGTACCATTTAAAATATTATTTTATATTTTTCAAAAAGTATTCTTGATCATCACCTAGGATTGTTTCAGTTTCCTTTCCTATCGATGGAAATGACATCATTTCCATAATGAAGTTCTTTTTCACAAACTGTTTTTAAACGAGAGAGGGAGTGCATAATTATTTTGAGTATATGCGTTCTGTATATGTGGACTCCTTTCCGCAGGATTCATTAAAACTGTATAAGTCATCTTCATGACAAGTCACACAAAAAGGAATATGTTTTACGTTTTAACCATTGATAGGGCGAGCGCAACAGGACCTACACACATATCGCATCACTGTCAACTTCACCCATTATACTTGCTCAACCCTTAAATAGTCCTTAACTATTGAAAAGCACTTGATCAATTATATCTCTAAACGATAAACTGATCATGATGAACAGTATTAATTTTACTTTGTTTCTTGTTGTTTTTTTCAATTGTTTCGTAAATTTTGTTTTGTAAAGTGTGTATTTTTGTACGCTACGTATGTGCCTATTTTTAAGGCGTATAATACCCATTCCTATTTAAATATTTGACCATATGCGACTTCTACATGCATTTTTTCTTTTAATTTATTACAAAAACAAGTGGCTGAAAATCTGACAGTCAGATTATTTAATTATTTCTTCTCACTGTTGGATCGATATGACTGTAAAGCGTAAACATTTATATCCACTTACCTAAGCATAAAAGAAAGAAAAACTAATAAGCTGAGGGATCGCCGTTTACACGGAAATATTGAGAAAATATACACGAAACACGCAGAGCAGATGCCTCTTAATTTTCATCGCGGGAAATAGAGCGCTTGTTTCTGTGACGTATACAATCTTTCTTTTGCTTTACGTTTCTCAACAGAATACAAAAGAATGGAGATTCGTAATAGCATAAATAAATGTGCATGTATAAAACAAAAGAATATATTTGTATTTTTGAAAAAAAAATGGTATCGTGTGTTTATGGGTACAGTCAAAACCACTTTAAAAATCAAGTATGGAAATCCTCCATCCTCCTGCGAGCATTGACGCCGCATTCCCTTCATAAAAGTCCTATGTACTTATAATATCTGTCGCCACCACCCCCCCCCCCCCCCCCAAAAAAAAACAAAACAAAACAAAAAACAAAAAAAACTCGAACACGTATACACCAATTTTATCTAAATGCTATTTTAGATGACATTTTGGATTGTTTTAAATTGTTCCAGACTTATTTCATTGTAATATCTTTTTATTAAAGAATATTAATCACTGTAAATATTGAGTGTATAAATATTTGTTTACTTTTTACTTTTAAAATCCACTTAAAACCGCAGTTTAAGCAAAAATATGAAACAAGTTTTAAAATAAAAAAATAACTCTCAATTTACCGTTAGTTACAGTTAATTGCTGTTTTTCATGATAACCGACATTAACACTGAATCAGAGCGATAAGCGCTGAAGAGGGATTGCCCACAGGAATACCGACCCACCTAATAACTGTTCTCCACTAATAAGTGTTAAATTATAAGTGTGTTTGTGTTTGTGAAAAAACATTAATAAATTTTTAGAGTCAGGTAGGTTTTACCTGTAACACTCTGCTGTTGATGCCTTGATGCAAAATACCACTAAGAACTTCTGCGCTGATGACTGTTTTATTAAAATGTACCTTGTAAATTGTGACTTGCTCGCATTGTAGATGTATAAACAATCGAAATTACTATACAAGCTGGATTAATTTTTGGCTATTTGATACAAAATCAATCTTTATTAAAGATAAAACAAACGTTTAACAAGATAAAAAAAAATACGAGAAAAGCTGTCAATGACAGGAAACTGGTTTTGTGTGTGTGAACAATACCCGTTGTCCATTTGTCAACCCTGAATTGATAAACATTATTTGTACATGTAGTTATGGTCGATCCCGACACAATATAACCATGGTTTTGGAATATTCTCATCATTATAAAAATATAATCAAGGTATGATTTTTATATCTATGCATATATGTACAACATAACTGCAAATAACGTTCTATCTTGAAAACTGCCCGTTTGATTATGAAATGAAGTTGTAAGTTAAATAGCTGGCATTTTTCTCATAAATTCACAAAAAAAACCCAAAACAAAATACAAGTTATCTGAACATCTTGAATACATATACAATTGAACTGCAAAACAAAAAAGTTTAAATTGTGAAAACCGTAGGAAGAGTTATACGGACAATAGGAGTACCCTATATGCAGCATTGTGTTGTAAAATTACTAAGTTCGACAGCTGGTATTTTTTTTTGCATAAATTATAAAAAATCAAAATCCAAGTAAAATTAACATCTCTAACATATGAACAATTGATAAGCAAAACAAAAACTTGCTTTCTATGAAACTGTATAAAGTGTTATTTGGACAAAAAAGGTACCCTTTTTGGCAGCCGCCCGCCCACCTGACTTTTTCATCATGTCAATAACCGGTTTTTTTTTGTTCGGAAAACCTGTTTGAAAATCAATATATCACTCTTTGGTTTTAGTAATAAAAATATACTCTTTGGTTACAAATATGCATTTAGTGACCTGTATGTTTTGAATGAGATTTCGCTTTTAATCACATCTGATACTTCCGGAACGCTTTATAATCTAAAATGCATACACGACGATTTATTATTTTTTTTACTTACAATCAATCAGATGCTAACAAACACCGATTAGGTTGTTTGTATTCAAATCAATGTATTGAAAAGACACTAAGAAAATTAATTGAAGAACGAGGAAACAGATCCATACTCCAGACTTTGTCGGACTTCAAATAACAATATCAAATTATTTTCTTTTAAAAAGTCATCTTAAGAATTGTTCGTGGATCAAAACTTTGTTTAAGGTCAAGATCTAGTAAATGAAAGGTGCCTACAGGTTTATAAAATTCAAGATATACATTCTTTCAATGATGTTTCATAATAATAGCTTTGTTTGACAAGGTGTACCGGGGATTGATTTTTTGTTAAACACAATGAAAAATCTTATTTTGAACTGTCATTTTCTACGAAATGTGAAGGATATAAGTAACAAATCTCAGAGTTTTGTCCATTTTTTACTAATGGAATATATTTACAATGCCTACAGTCTCTCCAAAAACGGCATCAAACAAGCTCTTAACCTCCTCTTTAAAATGATGTCAAATTTAATATAGGTATCGGGATTACTTTTTTCATGATTTGATTTAGAATGTCAGGAAACTGTTTCATTTTCTACATCATTCCTTTAAAGCCGAAAAGTACGGGAAAAATTTTCATCAAATCAATTCTGACGTCATTATGGTTTTAGCATCAAAAAGACACTCTGGAATCATTTACTAGATCTTGACCTTAAAGACAATGATTTGTGCATACTTTTGTGCAGCATTGATAGGTGGTGACTGCATTCACATAAATACCAAATATGACATCACAATCAGAATACCTGCACTAGAAAATTATAATGAGTAGGCATTTTTTGCAAATAGTTTACTGATTGTGTTGGTTTACTTTTTTCTGTAGTTAAGGGGGGTGTGCGGCCATCTTGTACATTTGAGGATAAGAATGTAAACAATTCTTGTCAACTGGATTGTTTCTGTTCAAAAGGACCAAAACTGTTGCCAACAGATACAAAAGCAATAAATATGAGGTACTACATGCTGTTTTGTATGCAAATTATGCATATAAGAACAGAACAATGCCTTTTTTAATCTCTAAGAACTGCGCAGCTACAGACTTAAATTCAAGATTAAAAAATCTGCAAAAATATGAAAGGAGGTCGGTTTTGCCCACTCTACAACCATTTGTTGAGAAAAAAGTATAAGCTTGCTTATTTAAGTTGTACCTTTGTCTGAAAGTAGGGTACTCTGTTTTAAAAATGGGTCACACAAACTAACAATTCTCATGAGATATATTTGTCTTTGTCTGTGTCTATGGGGGTACATTGAAGATATATTTTCATTGAACAATATAAGTATACTTTTTATTTAAGACAATCGCTTTTTGGACCCCTACCCCACTTGTAAAAGAATTTACTGAAAATCAGACTTAAAGAACTGAAAACCCCCCACAAAAAACAAACTTGGGTGATGTATGTCACATTCAACACGGATTGTTTTGAATTGACATTTATTTTTTCTATGAAAATATAACGTCACTGTGTCTCCATAGACACAGGAGTTCTAGGTACACACTGGATTTTTCTTGTTCTAAAAATAGATCCCATGTCGACTGATAAGAATAGGGTACCCTATCTTGAGGCAAAGTTACAACATTAACGTGCAGGATTCAATTTTTTCTCAACAAATGGTTGTAGAGAGGACACCAATCAACCCCTTTTATATCTTTTTGGATTTTTATATCTTCAAAATAAGTCTGCAGCTGCGCAGTTCGACAGCTGTTCTAAGTGATTAAAAATGCATTGTTCTGTTCTTTTCATGGAAATTGTGCATACAAAACAACATCAAGAACCTCATATTTATTGCTTTTCTATCTTTTGGAAACAGTTTTGGTCAGCTTCGGGCAGAAACAAGCAAATTCAAGAATTTTTTTTACATTCTTATCCTCAAATGTACAAGATAGCCGCACATCCCTTTAAGTAGATGCAAACAAATTCTGGTATCGAATCATATAAAAAACAATAAAGAAATGGAAAAAGAAAGTTTTTAAAAAGTTTTCAATATTTAAAAAGTAAATTAAATTCAGTTTAAAAAAATATCTGTCAGAATACATATTGAATAAACCAGATGCTACAGCAAGTAAAGTATGAATACCTATTTTACTGATAAATTTAGAATAAAAATATACCGAATTTATAATTATTCCAACGACAAAAAACTTTAATTTTGACGTCATTTTAACTCGTGTATTTTGCTACACTAAATTTTCAAACACCCTTGAAAAAATTACATTGATTTATTATGTTAAAAACGTTTATAAAGTTCTTTTCATGCCATTAATTTGAAAGCAAACATAGATATCTTAACCTACAATCCTTTGGTTGTAATTCATCATTTTTTAATGAAATATTTACAAGAAAATGTTTAATATCATTTTGTAATTAAGAAAAAAATAAACAGTTGTCTAAACATCTCGCCCTAGATCATTTATTTAAGTATGATCTTAAGCACTAACTCTCCCCCTCCCATCCGTTCTGACACGGTCCATATCACGAGACGTTCTCGTGATCTTACGTTTCATTTACACATCTACCACATTCCTCTAAAAATCCCGGTCCAAAATTGCCTTCAGGACACACTGATTTATTTGAAAAATACGAATAGTTATAAGATTTAAAAAAATTGTGAGATGTATTGCATTCTACATGTAACTAAATAATGTTTTTGTGTTAAAAAGAATATTGTTGTTATTTTTGCTCACATGCAAATAGAAACATGTTTTAGGATATGATTCTACGTAGGACAAGGTCAAAAAATTCGCATTTTCACTGTCAATTTGAGTCATTATATTTAAATTAATGAAAAATGTCCATAGTTACAATGTCTTTAAATATAATCTCTACGCTAAAGGATGAGCCCTCAGTCGATATATATAATGATAACATACATGCATTAGTAAACAAACATCACTGTACATAATACGTCAAAGTATGAATATTCAGAACAATCATAAGCTTGAAGGAAGATAAAGAGGTCCAGTGGCAAAAAATCATTTGATTCAACTTTTAAAAAAAGTAATCAATAAGATTTCAGAATTTAATTTTTTTTTAATCAAAATAGAATATTTTGGCACAATGTTAAAAATGGCAAATAATATTGACAACCATCATGATTAACATTTAAAAAAAAAAATTCATATGGTATAATTTATCTCCAAAATATCCTTTATTCTCACATTTACATGTTATTTGTAGATAGAGTTTTACTATCAGTTGACATTCGGGCACATAATGGTGTTTTGTCATCTAATTATTCCGTTGCGTTGGGGTCCAACAACTGTGCAACTTTTGTTTCATTTTTCATGTGAAATATTGTTGATGTCATTATTCTTCTCATAAAAACAGAATATGTAATACTATATGTTCAGGATTATTATACAGCTTTCTATCTAAGGGGTATGAATTGGAAGAAAACGTTCCTTCTTGTTGTTGCAGGTTTTATAAAGCTATCGGATCGGGAGTATAGGTGCTTTAAAATTTAGTACATAAATTTGTAATGGAAACAACTTCTAAATGTAAAGTGTAAAGAGAAGTGGAATTTTTAAAATTTTCTGTGTTTATATAATGAAAATGCATTCTACTAGGTACATTTATATTGTCCTTCATGACCTCTCATTTTATTTACAAATAGGTTTAACCTACTCATGAAATGAAAAGTGTTTGATTTTTTTCCCATTAGAATATTGTAGATCTATAATATCTTTTCACAAGATAAGCTTAAAAAGTACTCGATTTCGAATGGTTTTATCATCAATAATAAAATAGACCAAAATCTGTATATAACCAAACCTCGTCACGTGATTCCTATTTACACAGGCGTTTTCATTTATTGGGATTTAGAGATATCAGTATTTTTAAATCAATTTTTATTTTTTCCTTAATAACGATAATAACGTATTCATAGAGATGTGAGAATTGTTTTGTAAAAAATTATTGATATATTCGTGTCCATTCAATTTTAATATTATAAACTGTCATCATACACAAAAAATCATTAATCACGCATTTTATTCCACACATAAATTGAATATTACACAGTATTAATTAATAGAGTAAGAAATAAGAATACAAAATATTTCATCTAAAAATTCAAACAATAAAGACCTAACATCTAGCTTAAGTAAACTGCTCCAAGTTATTTTATATCAAATAACATACATCGAAATTAGTTTCATCCCTCATCCAATACAAAGATTAAGACAAACCTTGGTCGCACCTGTCACCGATCCTCCCATCGATACAGCCCAAGGCACACATTCCTGTGACGGAATGACACACCTTATCTTTGCAACCATCTCCACAAGTACTATTGCATTGGGATCCAAAGGTCCCGAAAGGACACTCTAAAAGAAAGTTTATCAATCATAAAAAAATATTCTTGCTCTAATGTACACGGAATTCAATACCGAGACGGACATTCTACAAAAAAGATTATTGATTCAAAGAAATATGATGGCTTAGATAATGCAAAATTCAAATCATTTCCCGGATTGTGTTCAGTTGAAAAATAATGTCCAAAACTTTCTGTATCGATGTAATTCCGATATCTGTTTAATGCTACTCGTTAAAAGTATTGTTAACATCTTCATGTATGACTTTAAGTAGGTTAGATCCCGCTATCAAAAGTCTATAAGTTTATTTCTAAAGTATATTTTAAAATTCTACACTCACAGCTTAACCAAAATTCAAAACAAAAATTTGGTATCTCTATGTATATATCCTAACGCATAAACTATCTGGAAGTTTGGTCTCTATTGAAAATTAGGAAGCTGAAGGTACAGTATTCTTAAACGACTGAGTTATGAAAAATGTTCATTGTCTTCTGGAAAACCTTCCGCCAAAAAATATGGTCCCTTACTAAACCCTGTAAATACTTAAGTTTCCCTTAACTATTATAATCAATACAGTTTATTTTGCATTGAAAAATATGAATATAAGATGCAGAATTTTCAGGCTAGAGGTGACCAAAATGGCTACCCAAAAAACACAGGATCGAATCTCTTAATATAGCTGCATTTTTTTTTTCTATATCTTTTGTTGTTTATGTAGGTATATATATATATATATAAGGGATGCGCTGTACCAAAACGTCAAAAGCCAATAAGACAAAAAACCAGGCTTTTAGTCTACCTTCAGAACAAGTGGATCCTCTGTATCCAGGGGTACACCCTCTTAGGCAACTTCCGTCCTTATGAAAACATGTATCATCATCGAAACAGTGGCCACTGCATTTCATGCTACAGTTCTTTCCATACCAACCAGCTGTACATGGAGTGTCTGTAAGATTTTTAGTGCTGTTTTGAATTTTTAACGTAGGTTCCTTTTATAATCTAAAACAACGTTGACATAAAGTAAAGGATATACGGTAAGACGTTAAAAAATGTCCCAAAATAAGAATAGTTATTGTTAGATAGTATAATGCACCAGAGTCATACCGCAGCTGCTTTCCATGTATCCCGGTGGACATAACTCGCAAGTACTTCCGGTAAACTTTCCTTGGCAAGACGCACAGCCTTTTGCTATGTCGCACTCCGTACACTTGGCGCTACAGTCAGTACAATTTTTCCCGTACTGATTTTGTTCGCAACCTATAGTTCAGTTATAAAAAGAGTATATGATATAATGCAGTCACATTAACAACCTAGCAGAATGCTAAACCACCATTTAGTTTATTTATTATGACATTTATGTAGGTGAAACCATACCATAAATTTCCACTTCACAAATTTCTAAGAAGACCTGCCCATTATCTTCGGGGCTTGGTTGAGTAGTGTAGAACATGATGTATCTAGTTTTACTAGGGCATTTAATTGTGGATGGCATAGGGATTGGTGTACTGTAGTTTGTGTTATCTCTGTAACAGCTTATCAGGTTCCCATTTGTATCGCGGAAATACAATGAGAAGTTATGCAATCTGATGGTATTTTGCAAAATGCTATTTCCTACAAAATATGAATTTCATATATTATTAGTAAGCAGTTTTATGAATCAATTTGTACGATAAAAATCTTTCAGTAAACTTAATGGACGCGTTTTATCAAAGGGTATTTTATCTGTTTTTCTCATAGTACATTTGTCATGCAATTTATCATTAAGACAATAAAATTTCACTGATGACCATAGTTTATAATGTTAATATTTTTATTTTATTTTGCCTGATTAATTCAAAATATAAAAACCCCTGTTTGACAATTAATATATTATAAAAAATGAAAATTAAAAAAAAAATTCTTCTTAAGAAGCATACAAAATTATGCATTTATTAATATCATTTTAAGATTTAGACAACTGTTATTCGAACATTGATATTGTATTTTTATTAATTTGTTTACTTACGATCATTTCGATACCAGAAGCGTACTTCTTTTACGTTGTAAACTTTTTTTAAATCTATCATTAACCACGCCTCAGTCTGGTTTGCGCTCGTGTGTGAACAAGATCCTTGAAACATCCCCAGGTTGTCCGGATAACCGTCAATAGCCCTGTTGGCGGAAAATGTAGGAAAGGTGGAACTCTGCTTTGCAGTTGTTATGCCAGGAACAACAAGATTGCCTTGAGTTAGAATAAGATAAAACCATCAGAGTCAGAGAACATGTAAGTCATACGTTTTACGGTGTGATTTGAGGTTATGGTTTGGAGAAATGTAAACAAATCAACTAAAACTTTTAATCCAATTGTGACCATTGTACATGTAACTGAGATAATCATTTGATCAATTATCAATCAGTTTAATATATTAGAACTTGTTTCTATTCCTTTTGACATCTTCAATCAGTTAAATAAGCTCAATTCTATTTATTAATTATCACTTGTTTTATGTTTTACAAAACCCAGGATTTATTAATTTTTTTCAATATTTTATTTTAAGTATCGATTTAATAAAACACGTTGTCGTTGTCAAATAAAACTGAATGCCATACTCACGATATGCATGCTTTTCATCAAAAAGGACGTAATACAGAAGTGCCTTGAAAACACAAGGTAGACGGTACATCGTTATCTTATCTGTATCTAGAATACAATACAGTGAATCGTCTTAAAAATAATGGCGAATTACGTTGAACTTTCACTCTGGAAATCAATTACTTACATGGTGACTACTCTAGTATACACTAATGATTATTACACTTTACTGACGACGGAATCATAAGAGGTTTCTTTTTCTTCAAATTATTTTATTGATAGCCATAACTGTTTTGAGAATTCAATTCATCAAACAGAAACATGCATAATTATTAATGAATATATCTTTGGCGAATTACGTTGAACTTTCACTCCGGAAATCAATTACTAACATGGTGACTACTCTAGTATACACTAACTATTATTACACTTTACTGACGACGGAAGAGGTGACACTTATAGTTATTGCTTATTAAATCGTTATAGATTGTTTTCGTTAAAAATTATATTTATTAGTATTTTAAGAATCGCAGTACACTTTATTGTCGTAATGCTTATTAAAGTATTTTTGTTTCAATTTTTTTATTGATAGATAAAAAGAAATAATACCTTATATTATAACCTTTAAATTTTGAAGAATTATTTAATTAAATTTCCTATATAAAAAATTGACCCTCCAATGTGGCCCCACCCTAACCCCGAAGATCATAACTTTGACAAACATAAATCCACACTATCTGAAGTTGCTTCACTTAACTTGCAGCTTTTCTGACCTATGGGTTTTTGAGAAGAAAATTTTTCAAGATATTTCGCCATGTATTCCTGTGTAAACATTCTACCCTCATTGTGGCCCCACCCTACCCCAGGGGATCATGATTTGAACAATTTTAAATCTACACTACCTAAGGATGTTTTAATACAAGTTACAGATTTTCTGTCCAAAAGGTTTTTGAGAAGATTTTTCTCTATATATGCCTATGTAAAAATTCGACCCTAATTGTGGCCCCACCCTACCCCCGAGTTTTATGATTTGAACAATCTTGAATCTACACTACCCGAGGATGAGACCACGCACGTTTAAGCTTCTCTGGCCAATTTGTTCTTGAGAAGAAGATTTTTTAAAGATACTAACAAATTTTCAATAATTCTTAACCTTTAAAAGAGGGCGTGGTCCTTATTTTAACAAACTTCAATCCCTTTCACCTAAGGATGCTTTGTGCCAAGTTTGGTTAAAATTTGCCCCGTTTTTCTAAAGAAAAAGTCGAAAATGTAAAAAGTTTAGAGACAGACAAACAGACTGACGGACAGACGGACGCTTTCACCTCATCTCTCCATTCAGGGGACGTGTTGAAATAAGTCTATACAGGACATTGCCGGATAAACTGTTTAATTCGTGTAACAATTATAGTTCACAGGATGTTGAATAACAAAAAACATGTTTAAAACAACACTGTAATACACATTTTCTTTTCTGGAATCTTTAATTTATTTAAATTACATGTAACAAAATTTTGATTAGATGCATACTGAGATGCACATTTAGGGTATTTTTGTTCTATCTGAAACCTAGAGCTTCAGGGAAGTAAATATAGTTTTTTTCTTCTGTATACGTATTTTAGTTATTATTTTAAAATAAATTATACGAAAAGAAGTTACATTAAAGAGTTGGGAATGCATCTGCTGGTAGTATTTTTTTCAAGACAGAGTTGATAAAATTTTTCAATTAAACCTGCACAAATTCATATCCATTTACAAAACTTCCCGACGATAAACAACAAATGCATTCGGGGTTTTTTTTTCTTTTGTAGAGGCTGATTCAGATACATCTGAGAAGAGATGCTTTTAAAAAGAGAAAAAAAGCGAGGTGGGTGTAAGATTCACGTGTTCGTACATGCAAATTATATTAGGGAGCGCTTTTTTGTCGTTCTGATTATGAACCTCAACCAACCCCACTCCCCTCTAAACAAAAATCTAAATTGAAAATTAACGAAACAGCATCAGAGAATATGTATGGTTCATCGATTAAAATTATTGTCAAACTATGCAAGAAAATATAATACTAAATGTTGTCATCTAAATACTCAGTTCCTTCTGTCCTACAGGTATGTACATACACTCAGATCATTACCTGCCTTTTTCAAAAAAATAATGTACGCCAAAAAGATATTTAGGAATAAGGTAGTTACTGCCCAATCTTTCGATTTTCCCAGCCATCAATTTCAAGGAAGTGTGTTTCATTTTCTTTTGATAAACTTTCAACTTTTACGATTGACAACATCGTATGTGAATATAAAAATAAAATGATTTCGCTATTTGTATTATATAATTATAAAACTGTTAACAAACAAAACTTACCTGAGTATTAACAGAAGGTGCGCCTGTGATATTAAATTCAGTAAAAAAAAAAGTGAAATTACAAACGGAAGGTCGGCAGAAAAAAACCCTCAAGGACTAACAAAAATTGGACTTCCCTCATTTACAACACAAATATTCAAATATTTACCAGCCTACCGTAGAAAACATTTTCTAGATAATAGAAGGACAATGTCTTCCTTGTACATGTATAAATATATTTTCTCTGCAAAATTGATATGTACATATGAGCAAGCTTGTATTTCACTTCAATGACATTCGATGTATAACGGCGCTGATTATCATATTTGTAAATTTAATATCTACATCTGTTCTCCTAAAATTTTATTTATAATCTTGTAGAAGTAACATGTTTTAATTAATTTTGTAACCATGTGAACTTTGATGGCGAAACCAATATCATAATGCAAAATTGCAAGTAGCATTTAATGTTCTTTCACATAAATTTGTATGATTATTTAATAATACGATATTAAAAGACTATAGACTCTATTCACGGGACCGAACTTCCGGTTTTGAAATCGAGGCTGAGCGTATATAACATCAGAAAGTGGCATGGCGGCGGGAAAGCTCAGCTCCATCTCTCATTGTTGCGTGCCTCAATGCACCGAGGATAGCATGCGAGACTTTTTCCTATCATTTTACCTCTTTCCCAGTGATCCCGCGTTGCAAATACAATGAATCATCAAAATCAGGGCAGACTAAGGGCCAAAATGTAAGGTAAGTTTATCGAGTTTATCAAGGTCAACAAGTACAAATCAATTTTTTGTGATGTGTTACAATTTGATTTTTGAGGAAAGGGCACATACATGTTTTTGGACCTTTGTATATAGATTCCTTAGAATCTAAAAAGGATGATCGATGTAATTATATATTCATCAATAATGTTAAAATGCCGCCTACATTAATCCGAGATTCATCTGATGCTTGACCCCCCTCCCCTTCTTTCCAAGACTGCTAGAGCGAAAATACATAATATATCTATGAGCTTCTTACACGAGTACATGCGTTAAAATTTTTTTACATTATTGATTTTATCTGATAATTATGTCAAAGAAAGCAAATTATTGACAGCCGATTGAGCCCTGTCAACTTGCAAGATTATGTAAATTTTCATGTAAGATTTGTAATCATGTGTGTTGATATTGATTGGCTGATAAAAGAAAAACTCAAAAATGGCCAACATTCTGATAAGTACAATTGGAGTTTTGTTTACTAAAGTGTATTTTTTTCAGATCAAATATTCTACCCTTATGTGTTCAAGACACTATAAACCAGATGATATTGATAAATCTTGAACTAGTTTGATTTTTTTGTTATAATTTCCCAACCAAACGATATTGATTATGATTTTACATTTTATAATTATAAATGATTTCTTTTAAATTATAACCCGTCAAATTGCTATACTGTAACATGTAAATGATTATCAAATGTGATGGATTATATTGTCAAAGTTGTTGAAGTTTCGAATTATTCAAAGTGACATTTCTATCAAATATGAGTTACTTTCATAAAATTTAATGGCAGACATGTTCTCGCCGTATTCTCTTTCAGACATTAAATTGATAATGCTTTTATTATTAAAGGACTCGGAAAACTACGCCATGGAGTTTTACCAAGTGTATTTCCCTGGTCCAAAACAGCAACTCCTCAGTGGTATATTAGCCTTATATATACATTATAAACAGTGTATAGTATAATTAAATGATGATGATGCTCATTTATTACGATAAAATAACAATAATCTTCATTTTAATTTTTAACATTTGAGCAACATAACACTGCTAGTAATTATTTTCTTTAATCACTAGTCAATAATTGACATACATGAATATTTGATAACTTTTATTCACTTTGAAAAGATGATTGGTTTTTACATAGTACATAAGTAATATCTTCTTTATATATAAACATCTAATTTTACAGTGACGATGCAACTGATGCGACTGACGCAAAAATAACCACCGTTGCCACAAGCTCTACAAACTCACACACAGCCTCCGAGCCTGGAACACGACTGCTATGTTGAGAAACCATCACCAGAAGATCTTGAAGTAAGTTGTGAAGGATTTCTAATGTTCTGATTGTGAATATAAGTTTATTTACAAGTTTTTAAAAAGTTCTACTTTTCTTTATTTGTGCTTTTTGTCGGGAAAATTGATATACAGTGGATCTCAGATTTATCATTTATGTACACTTATCAAGATGATGAAGTCATAAATTTCCAAATTTTAAATGAAATGTGCCTTTCATTAAGATATTTTTTTTTGTTACATAATAACAATTTTCAGAGTACATAATATACCTTTCAGGCAATAAAAAATCAAATTGAAGAACAAGAGAGGATAAAGAACTTAGAAGAAAAAGTGGAGAAATTCGATGTAGAAATTTTCTCTAAAAATCCAGTTTTGATAAAAAGTTGAGAAATTTGATGTAGAAAATTTTTCTAAAAATCCAGTATTGCTAAATTTTTACAGGTTTTCAGAATTATGATATGTTTTGTACAATTTTTAGTGTTGTCAAACCAACAACCACAAATATGATCAGGTGGTCTCAAACCAAAGAAATTGTAATATTGTTTCAAACCCATTTAGAGCTGAGTCCTTATCTCTTGTTGAACATTTTTTTTATGTTTTTATGTAGAATCAAACAAGGTTTTTTGAAAGAAAACTTCGCACAGCGTTTTTGTGTGTCTAAGAGGACAGCCAGCCGCACTATTATAACATGGAGTAATTATTTGTATTGTATTTTAGAATGTTTACCCATATGGCTAACATGTGACATTGTAAAGAAATTTTTGCCTGAATGTTTTCGGTCAATATTTCCTAATACTAAAGTTATTTTAGACTGTACAGAAGTGCTTGTGCAAACTCCTAGTGACAAACTTCTGAATTCTCAAGCATATTCAAATGACTGTGAACCAACTTTTATTCGCGACGACTTTATTTCGCGATTTCCCGGAAATAAACTGGTTCGCTACGACATTTTTTCGCGGTCACGCTTTATCCAAACTCGTTTTGATATAACACCCATACGGAAAAGACTAGTTCACGGCGAGATATATTCGCGATGAAGAGGCTCTCGTTAATCTTGCGAATATTTGAATACTTGTTCCACGCGAATAAAAGTTGGTTTAAAGTTTAAGTCACACACAACATTCAAAGGTTTGATAGGTATTACACCAAATGGTGCTGTGTGTTTTGTCAGTAAATTGTTCACTGGCAATATTTCAGACAGATATTTCAAAGCGTAGTGGCATTTTAGATTTGTAGGAAAATGGTGATGAGGTAATAACAGATAAGGGATTTTTGATACAGGACTTTTTAGATCCAATTGGTGCAAAGCTAGTGATACATTTTGTGGGAAGTAAGGAAAAAGTTATTAAGGACAAGGTCAGTAAGGTACAAACGATAGCAAGATTACGTATTCATGTCGAGAGGGCAATCAGAAGATGTAAAGACTATCATATATTTGATCAAGTAATACCATTGTCTATTTCAGGGACTGTAAATCAAATATAAACTGTTTGTTGTGTATTAACTAACTTTCAATGATTGTTTTTGTTTTTAAGTTACATGTTATTGAAGGGTGTTTTAACCAATGTATATTTTCAGTAAGTGAATACGTATGCATTATTTGTGTAGATCTAAAAATGAGAAGCAATTGTGATTGTATTTTGTTTCTTTTCATTGTTGGCAAATGTTTTGTCGGACTTATCAAGAGAATTAAAAAAACAAAAGATTTGAATTGTTCACTTCATTTTTATGTTCCATTGAATATTGTAAAATGCAGTAAAGTAATCCAGTAATTCCCATTTGCCCCATGATTTGATGATAATATTCATGTGTAGTTTTCAGTTTATATGTATTGTTTATCAAATCCAAGTATTTTAGATCTGTGATCGAGTCCGAGTTAGGACATCTAATCTCTAGGTGTCCATGCATGGGAACAGAATTAGGGTCAACGACCTCCCTGTCTGGTGAAGTACCGAGAAGACATGAGGAAGGATTTATAACAAATCCTGTTTTAAAAACATTGTTCCCTGTCAGAGAGACATAGGACTCTGTAGCCTCATTTTCATGGTCTAAACCAAACTTCAGTTCAGGCTGCAGTTTGAATTCTATTAGTAGAAAGTAAACTTTCAGCCAAACTTTCATTGCCCTTTTTTCTTGAGCAAATTGTTTTGAAGGAAGATGATGTTAATCAACATTTTCGAATTGTTTTGCAAAACGAATTTTTTGAGTGATCTGTAGTGTTTTTTCTACATCAATTGACTCTCTTTTCAAAACATACAGCCCATCATAGACGTTCTTTTCATCCATGGTAAGGACAGCTTCAATATTCTATACTAGAAATGGAAGGTGACAAGGTGTCCAAGTAGCGTAGTGGACAATGCACTCGCTTCTCACCGCTGCGACCCGAGTTCGATCCCCGTGATCAACAGTGGTTGTATGTGAAAGGGTATGGTGGTCGCCCGCTTGGACACTTGGGTTTTCTCCGGGTACTCAGGCTTCCTCCCACATTAATGACCCCCTCACGCTAACATCCGTGCCAACGAAAGATATTAATGTTAGTTGTAGAACTTGTTTATCAATCGTTGTAAAATTAAATAAAGTTCAGGTTAGAAATGGAAAACTATAGTCAGGGTAATTGGGGTAGGCATCATCAAATAGTTGTTTCTGTTTGTTTTTTGCAGTTTTTCTGTTGATAGGATAGAATAGATCCCTTTGGTACTGGTCAAACTTCTGACTCAACAATTTGAATATCATCCATGGAAATTGGCAGGAGAGTTTTGAATTGTGAATTTGAATATTCTAATTGTTTTGTTAAGTTGTTAGTGATGTTTTGAAAAGGCATCGGTTGCTTTAAAGGACAATACAATTTTGATTTTACTCCATCAGTTCTCTTTCTTTTTGTATTTGAAATTTTTGGACTTCAATGTCCTCGACTGCTTCTTGATTAACACAATGAAGTATTTGGGGTATATGCCAGGTATGGGCATGGACGTTTTCGAAGTAAATGATGGAACCGTTTTTAATTCACTTTTTTCCCTGCTTCCCCTCTATTTTGCCCTGATATCACAACCCACTCCTGATTTTAGTGGTCTCACTGAAAGAACACAAAAAAGATTTTCTAGCAGATTAATAAATAAAAAAAAACCCAAAGAAGATTAATATTTTAGTCATATAAAAATAATGGAATTTTTGACAAGAAAATAAAAAAAAAAAGAATCAAGAGATTTTTTGAAATATTAAAAAAATAATTCTTCTTAAATTATAGATATATTATATATACGAAGTTGAAGTGAAATGCAAGCTCACAATCAGGAAAGATAATGAACTACTAAAATATAAAGGTACATTTATACCGACTTAATTACTGAAAATGTTTAAAACTGAATTTAATATTGAAAAAAACATAAATTTAAGATTAGGAAATTATTATAACTGATATATTGTGTA
>WFKH01002636.1:46856493-46869220 GCA_016163765.1 Magallana hongkongensis | reverse complement strand
TGATACATTTTATAGACTTTTAAACTTCATTTGCATGCAAATTGATAAGAATTCGCCAATTATTTGGAATTTATTAAATAAATTCATGTCACAAAACAGCGTCGATTTACGTAGATGTTTATATCCTACAAGTTATGAAATCTTAACTGATAAATTACAAAAACGTGTACGTGTACGTGTAGTTATAACACACGTACGCGTACCCGTACACGTTTTGAATCTCAACCTCTCTATTATAAAACATTATACGCCTACGTAAAAATGTATTCCGTATGTGCAAAAATTAATAACCTACAACCCTTGGTAAATTTTAATTTCCGGCAGATCGACTGAATAAATGAAATGTGGTGATAACGAACAGTATTAACATTCAAAAGTCCAAAGGAAAAATACAAAATAGCTTCAGAGCACACACAGAGATTTACAAAAATTAGAGGTAGGATTAGATGCCATAGACGAGTGAACATCCTCTGGTTACCGGTCTCACCCGCCGTGTGCCCTTTGTCGTAGTCGGGAAAACGTAAAATCCGTAGACAATTTGGTGAATAATAATGGTTAACAGTAAGTATGAAAAACGAATGAACTTTATACTTGCATTATTCAATGCTGCTGGTTAAACTACTTTCCTTTTGCAAAATGTAACGTTCTTTGATAATTCTGCTGATCTAAAAATGTGGACATGGAGGCATGAATCCGATTAAATAGCCGCTTCAAGTTCAACACTTTTAACAATAACAAAGATTTACCTGCTCGTTCTACCATTCATTGATTCATCTGTTATTTGTTTACTACAGAGACAAAAAACATGTCATATCCAAACTCGGTCATATCTTTTAACATAAATTAATTCTCCAGATAAATGAAAAAGATGTATGTTACAACAAACGAAGTGTACAATTTACATATACATGTATTTATAGCACCAACTTTTTACTTGATCATTGAAAGTATAAAGGAAAAATATGTTGCAATATGAAATGCGTTCGAAAAAACAACAAGAGGCCAATAGGCCTTAACGGTCACCTGAGTAGCATAACCCATACACAAACTTGTCAAGGACTCTCATATATGCATTTAATTAAGTTTTATTATGGAATAGAATTTTTTTTTAATTTGTAATGACGACCACCTCCCTGCCTGAAATCTTTCAAAAAGGACTATTAAACCTATAATTTTAGCATGACCTGATATTAAAAAGGTGCAAGACATTAATAGAAAATAATTTTCCCATATTCATTATTTTTCAGGATAGGTTTTAAGTGTATATGTTTTCATAGAAAAGCTACATATGTATAACAAGGTGGCTATTATTCATGTTTTATCTAAAACAACCTCCCATCCCCCATCCCCCCGGGGCAGACAGAAACTCTCCCTCTGGGCATTTAAACAAACGAAAAAAAACCAGCTTTAAAAGGCATCATGAGTTACTCAAATCTCCTGTTCCAGTTTTTGAATATTCAACTTTCGTTGAGAATCACCATCTGGCATTTATACCAAAATCATTTTACCTTTATATCAGTGATTTTAGTTAGCCAATTATTACTTTACTATTAACAAGTCTATTTGTTTATTTTGAAAGTTCAAAAACTATTTTTGTTTCAAATGATAAAAAGCCTTGCATAACTCTTTTGATCATACAACTTCTTTATAATTACATTATAATTACATTATATTCAATGATTAATTACTAAATATGAACAAGCAAAGGAAGATAAATCCAGGAAGAAGCAAGGAAAAAAAACTCCATTAAATGTTTACCCCCCCCCTTCAACTCTTTCCAAATGCTCTCCAAATGCTAGGTCCTGAACCCTGACTTAGGGGTCATGAATTTCACAATTTAGGTAGAGGAGTTCATAACCATGCATTCAGTTTTTTGCCCACATGTGTGGGAGTAAAGATTTTTAAGATTTAATACATTTTTACTAAATGGCTATATTGGCCCCACCCTAGGGCCTAAATCCCTGTCCCAGGGGTCATGAATTTCATAGTTTAAGTAGACGACTTCATGGACATCATATCCATGCATTTATTTTTTCACAAATATATACGGGAGTACAGAAGAAGATTTTCTAAGATTTAATACATTTTTACTATATGGCCATATTGGCCCCACCCTAGAGCCTGAACCCCTGACCCAGGGACCATGAATTTCACAATCTTGGTAGAGGGCTTCATGAACATCATCACCATGCAATCAGGTTTTCCTCACATGTGTGGGAGTAGAGAAGAAGATTTTTGAAAATTTGGCTGGTTTTTTTGCATATTTGGCCCCAGCTGTGGCACCCTGGGGGTGGTAGAGCAACCAATTTCACAATTTACATTTCTCTTACCACAGAGATGCTTCACACCAAAAATGGAAACAATTGGATTTGTAGTTTTTAAGAAGAAGTTCAAAATGAAAATTGTTAATGCACGACGCACAACGCACGACGACGGACGAAAACAGATAGCAATAGGTCGCCTGAGTTTACTCAGGTGACCTAAAAAGAACATTACATAAACCTCTAACACTGATGACTATATTGTTCTTGCAAGTAGGTTGGTATGTAATTCCTGATGAATTAAATATTAACATGGTCCGTCTCACTAGGTATTTGCGTAGACATTGTCTTCATTACTGTATATATCATTTGATGAGGTCTCTTTTGCGTCAAGTGCCATCAAAGCAGATGTAAAACAGAAGCGGAACTCTTCCTGTAAGTAAAGAAATGATATAATGATAGAAGCGGAACTCTTCCTGTAAGTAAAGAAATGATATAATGACTGATAGTATTATATCATAGTAGTCGATGATTGCATGGAACGAACTGCGCTTTGAGTTCAGCATGATGAAATTACACACTATGAATTTGGACCACTTGTGGTGAGATTCGATGTCCTATTCACTTTTGGTGAATTTAAACCGCCTCGTTATATAAATAAAATAATTTAGCAAGTTCTATTACATAATAAATGCTCTCAGTTCATATTTATTTCAAGGATAAAGTTAATTTTAAGAGAGAAATTATTTCAATTCCATCTTCAGAAATGTATTCTCTTATAATGTTTGTATTGTGGTACACTAGACTTTACAAATAATCCCTTCTTCCATTTTATTTTACTTTGTTAGAAATTGAAATGTGTTACTGATTGAAATATAGGGCGATTTGAGCTCAACATGCATGATGAAATAAAGTCTTTGGATCCGTTATGGTGAGATACAATTGATTATAATAATCAATGATTCTGGATTCTCTTACCAGTGTAGCGATCATTTCCGGACGTCTGACCTGCATCTGCCTGACAATGGTAAACATGTCCACCTCCTCGTCCTGACACAGCTGTTGTGTGGCGTTTAGAGCGGCACAAAGTAGTCCACATCCCGAGGCACCGTCCCTACAGACCAACCCAAGTTTAAAAATCATTACACCTCCAACCCACGTATCAGTTTAACATCTCAGAAGAATATAATTTTCTCCAATTATTTACTACCTTTTCTGATTGTTTTGTATAATATATGAATCATTACATGAGAGAATCGTCATCATTGATAAACTAATGCAAGCTAATTTGTTAGCTGTTTAGTTCCGTTCTCGTTTTATATATCATATGTTTATAATGAATATACCTTCTAAACAATGAATAGATACACCGTCACATCACATGTATAATAGTATTAGGATTCTAAAGAAATATTTTTTTTCCGTTTTCTTCCCTACATCTACCAACTTTTCTGAATTTAGTTTACTGTATTACAAACAAGGGGCCCAATGGGCCACATCGCTCACCTGAACAACACTGGCTTTATATGGGCGTTCAAAGGATATTGTGCCATATGGCCCCTCGGTAGATTAACAAAAAATGAATATCCGAATTTTACACTTATTTTTGCATATACGTAATCTTTTACATATTTACCTTTATGGAATACCATTTTTACCGAAAATAAGATCATATGCAATATAAATAACTAAATTTTCAGTATGTGTTCACGGTTAACTTCCAGTTCCCCCTTTTTTTTAGCCCCGCCCCCATCACTTTATAAAGTGATCAAAATACATGAGAGCATAAAGGTAAATTTTCTCCCTCCACTACTTACTAGTTATTGTATTTTATTAATAAAAATTCCTATATGTGAAAAGAAAAGTGTAACCAATGCGCCAGAATGAATGCGCTCAATTCCTTAAATTAAAAACATTGAAAAATTTAATTGGTCTTCTCCATTATAAACGGTCGTTTACCAGGCGTGAATTCATTTCGTATGACGTTTCATAACCTTACTCACTTGACTGACGAATAAACTGAACTGGAAAAAGTTCTCACATGATATGTTAAAGAGCTATAATTCAAATCAATGTATTGGCAGGCATGTCGCTCTATTGTACCAAGGCCCACCCATTATTTTCATATTTATTAAAAAACAACAAATGTCTACAAACAAAGATGATTTTCCTCTGCAATAATTCTTTAAGAACAACGATAATGCTTTTATCCTCATCATAATAATGTGTCAGAACTATGGAAACTGTTTAAAAGACGTCGTTTTTATATACTTGTGTTCGAAAAACTATAAAAAAAATTTGTGTAGATTTTATACAATGCATCGTTTAAGAAGGGGTACCAGATAGTAGTTACAGCATATCATCCTTTTAGCAAGACATTTGTATTGATCAACTAAAACATTTAAACAATCAGCTGTCTGATTTACAGAAGTCGACATTTGATTCGATACGTAAAAATTCCAAATTCCAAAATACAGGCGATAGTTCCTCTCAAGTTAAAAAGAAACGAAAGGAAAATCAAAACAAGCTAAAACCACCGTCACAAGTGAAAATGTCAACGCATTGAAATATTTAACCTCAATTTACTTCACAAAAACGGCACAAATATATTTTGGATGTTTCAAATATTTCCTTCGCACGTAAACTGTTTCACAACAAGCAAATTCATCTGCGTTCAATATGGCTGCTTCTAACATAGACTGGTCCCCTGTCTCTAACCTGGTTTTCGATATATGAAATATCGAGCCCGAAGTTAAACTGATTAACCCCCATTCTCTCTGTCATTATTTTCGTAAATTACTCAAATTTGAATCAGAATTAGCCCATAATTTTTGCAATTTATATTTCCCTTTCCATAAGGATTATTTATGCTAAATTACGTTGAATTTGACTCAGTAGTTCTTGAGAAGAAGATTTTTAAAAATGCACCAACCTTTTTCTACAGTTTCGAGTCTCCGCTTTGAATAAAGATCGGTCTTTCATTTCTGCAATTTATATTAATCTTACCATAAGGATGCTTTGTGCCAAAGAACTGGGTACGGTAAACAGCAAAACCAACCTGTTTTTCAAGCTTAATGAAATGTTAAGTCAAATATTTGGAGAATTAACCTGTTTCAAAACAGTTTGATTTTTGAAAATATCTTTTACGGTTTCCATATACATGTAATAGTTATCTAAACATAGCATTGTTTATAGCTATTTAGTTAACCAATAACGTCATGACGTCATGAAATGTATTGACAACGTTCTTCAAATAATAATTACAGACAGGATGTGCCAGTATAAAATGTTAATAAACATATGTTTTATACATTATTTCTTTGCCTTTTTCAGTAAGAAATTAATTATGTTTCATGTTATATAAATTCATACATCATCATCATAATAGTTTGCATTCTCTCACCAGAGGTCGAGTTACGCAAATTTCGCTTACACCTCTGTCAATGCCCAATGTACAAGAGTAATGTACAAACTGAGACGATGGGCAAAATGTATTTAAAATCAATGTAATTTTTTTAAAGCATGGTACTAAACATATCAATTAAAATGTCTAATGCATGTGAACATCTTTCTTTCAAAGTTACTGTAAGAGCTTTTTAGCCGAAGTAAAAGTTAAAAACTGCATGATTACTTTATCTAGTTTGACGATTTTTTGAAAAATTGAAAGGGCAGTTTTTGCGCGTTCTAGATTCATCGCTGGTTTTGTAGAAATCAGCAGCAGTGTCAACTTCTATAATCTTATAAACTCACCCACAATGTATTTGCCGTTTATTGTCCTCTCTTTAAGATGATTAGACAGGAGAATAAAAATAGCAATACCACGTGCTTGCCATCCTTGTTTTGAGCATGTGACACTATTTCTCCAGTGTTGACAGAAGTGTAAGTTATCCAAGTAATAGCTTTTCAAAAAGCTCGCTTGACTAAACAAAATAATTCAAGGGCTACCGTATCTTATGACATTAATTTTAATTTTCCTTGTTGTTCATTAATTATTTAACGTAACGTGCAGATTAGAGTAGAAAATTCAGTCTGTTTCTTCGATCTATAGCTCCATCATGTACATGTATATTATTTGAAATTAATTTATTTCATTATTTCAAATTATTTTGAAGTGTACATGTATCAAAAAATTGCATGTGAGCTTGAAAGATAAAGCAGTTAAATTGTATTTGTTTTATTAAGATGGAAAATCTAAAGCCTTTTTGGCATTTTCAACCATACAGGAAAGTAATAGGAATGGTTTTTGTTTTTCAAATATTTATAAATCTGCATGTCTACACACGGTGTGATCTTGGGTTTTCCCATGATCGCGTCCACTAATCGGAACGCGAAAATTATTAATTCATGTGATTCATCGCGCGAAGACCTGCTTTTAAATTACTTAACACTCAAAGGATATGAGATCTCTTATGTTTTGAATAAACAATTGCACACTTGGCTACTAATTGATTAATATACATATAGTAAGACACGCAAGTTATATCTTTTCAAGATGAATGAAATCGATCAATTGATCAAAATTCGGGACACACCCCTGTTCGGCGATTTAACTCCTTCTGTAAATATTCCAGCGACATGAATATATATTTGACAATGTTTTAATCTGATCTGATTATTTTTTGTTAATAATGATAATCCAACACCAATTATTACCTACATTCTATCGTAACAGTTAGTTTAGTTCGATCAAGAAATAATTAACGCAAGTATTAATAAGACATCCATGAACGATGTAAAAAAGTATTTAATGCATTTCCTAGAATTAAAGTTGTCACGTAAAAAGCTCAACACAGCTAGATCTAGCATTAGTTTGATTTCCTACATTCTTACGCAAAATGTATTTTTTTTTATATAGTACTGTAGAATTAAATTCTACCTTGTAATACTTTCTTCAGCCAAGTTTTAAAAATTGGTGTGGTGGTTTTGTTGCATAAATTATGTGTATTTATTTATTTATTTATTTATGTCCATGTTTTACTCATACTTCCCCTATTTGTGTTTACATGTCGTATGGAGATTTTTATCCCTTGATTATAATATAGCCCGTCCGAGTTAGGTACGCCCGGGTGTAAAGTACCCTGCCAGGATTTGTTGTTTTTTAAGTACTTTGAATATTATGAGGTGATAATTTATAAAGTCCGGAGGGCTTTATGATAGATTTGATCACGCATCGATCGAAATTATCACCTCATAATTTGGTTGAAATTAGCCAGGTGGTTTTAGAGAAGAAGTTCAAAATGTGAAAGTTTACAGACGGACGGACGGACGGACAGACGGACGACGGACAAAATATGATAAGACAAGCTCACTTGAGCTTTTAGCTCAGGTGAGCTAAAAAACCTTTTATTTAGTTTAACATTGACGCCCTAAAGGTATATGTATTTGTTTTATGTCAATCAAATACACTGTAATCTACAATACTTACTTTGACAAAATAGTCACAGGTTTCTTCTCTGACTGTGTAGCAAAATAACTGTCAATACTACAAACAACGTCTGCTATCACGTCAGCAGTCTTTGGTAGAGGATCAGCCATGTTCCAAGACATTATTTCGTAAACTTGGATATCATCATCGGTAGCGGACTAAAACATAAGTACATAATAGCTCTTGATTAAAACATCATGAACGCATCTTATTTCAAATTACGATTGTGAATACTAAAACAATAAGTTGGAAAGCTAAATATCATCGTAGTTTGTCTTATTCCTATTTCAACCAATGTTTTACATATACATTTAAAACGCGACAAAAAATCTCTAAATGAGGATTTGGTAAGTTATTGTAAGAAGGTTAATTTAACACGGTAACATTTGATATATTCCAATCGATAAGCCTTAGTAAAATTAATTTTAAATGTTTGCTTACCTCCGTGTTTAAAACTTTAAGAACATGTTTTCGAACACCCTTTGAAATAACACATGTGTCTGTTTTCGTTATTTTAAAAGGAGGAAGTAAGACTTTCTCGTCTGAAAACCATTCACTGCACTACAAATAAAAGAAAACATTAAAGATACACATCTAAGATTGTTTGGCACAATATTTTCCTTCGTTGGTTCCTTAGATATTCTCAGATTACTTAGTATTTGCACTCTGTACAGTTTGAGTACTTACTGAAGGTACGTCAGATAGTCTATTTGTCACAACAACAATATTGGAGTCATGGTCATACAAAAGACGAAACAGATCAACGGAATTTCCAGAAAGGGGGTACTGCCCAGCAATAAGCATATCTTTATCTGTAAATGTCTACAAAACAAAAAGATTCAATAGATAAATAGACTCAACATACAGTTCTTAGGTGTCATTTTTTTCCTGTGTGCACTATCCATAACTTGTATTTTCATGTAGCCTAACATACATTTTATTGTTTATTAAAAGGGTCGCTTACACAAGGTATACATTTTTTCTTATTTACCTTTGAAATCAATATTGCCGCCAAAAAAGTTAAAGGGCATGAAAAGGAATTTAAGTACTTTATTTTAAAACGCAACGTGGATAGTGCAAACATTAAATATATGCAAACAGATGCATGTATCAGACAGAAAAAAAACCACACCGCTGAAATACAAGGTCAACACTAAAGCTTAATTAGTTGTAACAACAGGAACACTATTAAGGCAGATAACCGAACGTAAAAAAAAAGAATCCGTTCCTCTACGTACAGATAGAAACACTGCATTGTAGTAATCTCCCCTGCCTTCGACGCGTGATGTCAGAAACACTCTGTATCTGTCCACTAAAATGCCAATTTAGAGTGGAATGGTCAAATGTTATGTATAAAAATCAATCTCAGTAAATAAACATGAAGGTAATCATAGATTAGTATATTAATAATAACCTGGAAGAACATTTCTCGTCATGTTGAGTTCCTTGTTTTCGAGTCCGGCTTTCTTTTCACTCGAAGAATAAGTCTTTAGTATGGATTTCAAGTCCTTAAAAATACAGCAACTTTTATATGCATACATTGAATACATTGATACGCTAATGTATTTCTATCAATATGTTTTGGCAATCATCATAAGGTGAATGAATTAATGTAGGATTACAAATTCATAAAACAGAACACTGTTGAAAATTTAAAAAAAAAAACTCATTTACACATAGAAAAAAAACCAAACACACAAAAAAACCAAAACAAAACAAAAAACAAAAAACAAAAAAAAAACCCAGAAAACCCCCCAGAAAAAGTCAAAAACAAGCTTTTATGGTTATCAAAATATAACCTCAAGATAAAGCATTGGTTTATTGTTTTTTGATTATTAACATTACAAAATGTCGAATTCAGTTTAAATTATTGGATATAACGTCACAATAAAATATTGTTTTTGGTACAATAATTATTAATAAATCTTAAGTTTAATTTCAGAGTAGAAAAAAACAGTATAAAAGTTTAAATTTGTTCGATACCTCAAACTGAGATTTCATCCAATCAGATGGAGGTTTACTAGCGTTTTGTAGATCGCGAGATGTTTTGATGAAGGTGTCCTTTGCAATGACGTCATGCTTGTCTTTAAAAGATTCTATCAAAGCCTCGTAAAGAAATATGTACTGCTCCTGAAAATGATTCAATATCCAAAAGTAATTCAACGCACATACAAATGATGTTAACATATGTTATTATAATCCTCTAAGAAAGTTAACCCATTATAATTTAATGTTCAATTGTCGTTTTGAAATCAAAAATAGAAAAATAAATTGCATAGGTTATTTATTTTCATTTGACTGATATTTTTTTTTCTTGACCAAAAATAAAATGAGCTCTATGTGCGAGCGGTTTTTTTTTTTAAATAATTTTATCCCACGGGGTCTTATATTACGAGCTACCTCCAGTGACACTTACCACGTTCTGCACCATGTTCATCCTGTCTTCTCTCATACGTCTGGCGTAATCCTCCACTGTGACGTGTCCAGTCTCCAGACCTTGCTGATGTAGCGCATCCAAACCTATGAAGGTTCCGGTCCGTCCGATACCCGCACTAAAACAGCAAACACATAGTTTTATGCAGGTCAGAAGAGGAACCTCTCTGAATTTCCTTGACGTTTACAATCATTTTATTTAGTGTGTGTTTAAATATAAATATAAATATTTTACTTGAACATCATTCTCAGTGTTATTAAAGTTTTGACGGACAGGTAGTTATAAATGTTTTGATAAAATAAATGATTGTTTCGAAATTAATGGAATTAAAATTTTCTAGATATGAATGTATTCATATGATACAATATAATAAAAAATGTGATTCGACAGGTGTGCATAAATTTTAATCGGTATAAACATAAATCTCTCAACATGGGTAAAATAGTCCCGAACGGACGTAAATCAATAAACAACTAACAATCAATCAATTTAAATCAATTGCAGACGACTAATACCTGCAGTGAACTAGAGTCAGAAGAGATTTCTGTTTTTCAATAGATCTCCTGACATGTTTATGAAACACGACCAGACTAAGTGGGTCGGGCACGCCATGGTCTGGCCACTGTGTGTAGTGAAATTGGGTCACGGTTCTGGAAGACTTTTCCTGAAAGCAAATATCTACGTTGTTTATCTTCATGACAGACAATTATATCAACAAACAAAGTTTGTTTCGTTAAGACACAGTTTATTTTGAAATGGGCAAATAAATAGAATTATTATTTTTTAAATATTTTTTTCTTTAAGCAAAACATTTAAATTGTCAATTAAAATAAATATTACAATTTGATAACGTTTAATTTTGACAATCTATCAATATTAAATGCAGAATGGAATATAAGATACTATAAAGTAAATAGCAAAACAAATGAATTATTCATACTTCTACTGAGGTAACCTTCATCTTCCGGACAACATAGCATGCATATGGTTTCTCGCTAAGAAGAAGGATCTTTGTTTTTCCGAACACAGATTCCGTCATGAGGTCTGGCCAGTATTTTTCACACTTTTTCTGAAATATAGATATTTTAGCAAATCTTTGATATCATTTTTATCAACGATTTTGTGGAGTCATTTTTCCCTTACTGATACGCCTATTTTTTTTTAAATCGTTTAAATCGATAGATAACAATTGGTTGATAATATGTGTTCCTACATGAAGTTTCTTGTATTAGAATTAGCAGGATTTTAAAAATTCTGAGAAGACATATTTTATCTTATTTATGTAAAAGTCAATAAATCATTTAGAAAATCATAGCAGTTTTATTTTAAAAGCGATGTACTTTTCTCAGAAGCTACTGCGTTTAAATTCAAAATGCGATGTGCATGATGTTTGCTTTCAACAATTTGAAATTCGTAATCTGTAAAAGAATTACAATTTTTAAAGAAATGTATGAAAAATAATAATATTGTAAAAAATAATTGACCGCATGTACCTTTGTCCCTTCAATAAGATTTGTTAACATAACAACGACTGTTACATTTTCTTGCCATATCAACATCCAATGATCCGCTAGTGTGTTTGGTCGTGGTCCTGATCGATTAAATAATTCAAAATAAATCCAATTACATTTGTGCTCTGATTATGCAGAGTATGATTAAACTTACACTTTGCTTGTGTAAAGCGACGATTTATAATTAAAATGATTCAGTCACTAAACTGCTATTTGCTATGTAAATTGTAAAAATACATTATGACAGCAAAACAGGTTAAGATCAACAATTTAATTCAGTATGTTCAATGCTGTTAAAAAAAACCCAGACGGAAATGTACTAGACGCGACTGATTAAAAAGATTTCTAGCATTTTTGCCGAAGATATCTAGTTAATTCTTCTTACCTTGCGCTGCTATGTAAATTTTTTCTCCTTTAACATTTTGTGAAAAAACAAATCATTTTTATTTATACTTTAAATAGTTAATAAATAGATTAACATGACATTCGCACTTAGGCCAGGGAAGTGATATACTTTAATCACATTTTGCAGTTGATAAATAAATATGGTAAAATTGCTTTTGCAAAGATAAGATGGTGATTTAATTCTATGTGATAAGGTGATGCAAAGTAATTACGATGCGAGATTTATTTTTACCTGTATATAGTTTGCATTGATGTAATCATTTTTCGCATCCTGGAGAATAATCCTAGAATGATCATCTGCAAAAAAGGACATATTTTGTATGGCAGGTCGTATGCATTATTTTGTTTATATTAATGATGGCTTGATGGTTGTGTCCATTTTTAAAGTAATTTAATCTCCTTAACAAATAAAAAAATAGCTTTATATAAAGATATAAAGAAAATATTTAATTTTTTTTAATGCTTATCTATTGGAATTTTTTTACTTTTTTCTCAAATTGTATAGTTGATTAAATTCCATTGTTTCCCTGAGAAATCTAATGACTTAAAGAGATTTATATTTTTCCTAAGTGTTCCTAAAACTTACAAGGGAATGTAGTTTTAAATCTATTTTTTGGAATATTTTGTGGAAGTTTTCCTTGATTGCAATGTATATGATCCTGTTCCCCATAAGGAATTGTCTGAAAAAAAA
>WFKH01002636.1:46828285-46856393 GCA_016163765.1 Magallana hongkongensis | reverse complement strand
TTTTTTAAGGACTTTTTTTGAAATTAAATCCTTTACAGCACTTTATTCTTTAAAGCTTTTGTAGATAAAAAACTATAATAACAAAAAGGAAATACATGATCGATCACAATTGATTTATATTATTTCATAAACATCATGTATGTTGTAATGTTATCTACATTATATCAATGTATAATATACACAGTGATGTATAGGTTCTCTACGATTAATCTGAATGTCATTTCTTGGAACTTTTTTGTTACATACATATGCAGCGTGATTCAATATCTTAGATATCAAATATGTATTAAAGGTGGCCGAAATTTTTTTTGTAGGCTAGCATTGCCATTGTGCTTTTATAACTTTACGATAAAGTGAAGCTTTATATGAGTACATTATAAAAATTGACATAAAAGAAAAAGTAAGAATTGTACGCCGTTGAAATTGTACACACAGAATAAAGCTACCTCCGGGTTTATTTGTTTTTATTGCTTTTTTACGAATTAGATAGAAAATTATATTACTAATCATAAATTATAATTTGAGGAAAATATCTATTTAACTAGTATTTTATATAGTCAACTTCGAAGTGCGGTAATTTGCAATTTCTTATGTAATCCTATAATGTAAAATTAAAACACTGCTATGATGTCATTCCTTTTTTCCAGCAGTCTAAAATTTTACCCGTGACAGTCCGATATTAGTGAGCTTCTTAATATCAGACCGTTACATGTACCAGTGGCTACAGTACTGATATCCTTCATAATCGGACTGTCTCAGGTAAATCAAAAATGAAATTCAATGGAAGTGTTTCAAATACGATATATGCCTCAACACGTCTGTATGAAAAAAAATCAGACAGTTGTCGGCCCTAACGAAACTCTCTGATATTTTTTTTTTATACAGAACTGTTTTCGGCATATATCCATTACTTACAGCATAATTATCTAATCGGCTATTGTGTATGAATAATAAAACGTGTCGTATGGTGTTACATATAACACCAATATGTATTTCCGTCTTACTTGGTACTCCTTTCGTAGATCCTTATAGCTATTCGTAGATTTTAATGTGATGACATTTGCAAGCCTGATAATGGATATTTTCCCGTCAGAGTTATTGTTTCTGATTGGCGGATCTTCTCGATTAGAGTAGACGAGATCTGGCGGGGGTTCAGTTGTCTTGGACACTGTTACAGGGGGATCCATTGTCTTGGACATTGTATCTAGGATACAAACGGCCGCATTCATGTATGTGTTTTGTTCTGTAGACGAGATAATTACAATGTATTGTGTAGCACAGCATGTCTACCTGTATATATCTGATCACCAAACGTGTAGTACATATATTTATTCACAAAATTATTGTCATATCAAATTTTGTTTCAGAGTCAACTCATATCAATGTACAACAGTAAATAAATTTAAACTACTACTCAGATACATTGCATTCATTTGGAAATATGTTTTTTACCTTTTTTATCATAAGGTGCAGGGCCTTTTGGAGCGTTGTGTAACTTTTTACGCCGAACCCTAAAAAATCAAGTTTTGATTCTAAACAATAATGAGAAATGAGAAAAACAATGACTAATTTGTTCATTAAACGCATGCAATATCGCCTGATCTTTAAGAAAACATGACAAAATTAATATATGTAGGCCTTTACCTTATAAGCAAGACGGCAGTCACAACTATAACAGGCAACAAAGATACAGCGCCCACCACCGCTCCTATCACTAAACTAATGGAATTTTCCGGAGAGTCTGCAGGCGAAATCAGAGCTGAAAAATTTCATAGTATACGTGTTTTACACTTTTTACATAAAGATAGACACAAGAAGCAATTTTTTGTTATATTTTTAAGTAATGAATATAGTTATATGCACTGCATGCACATATGTATATACACTGAACCAAAGTTCTAAGTGTTCACGCAGTATAATCTATTTACAATTTGAAATAAGCACATTTATTTGTCTTGTCGCCGGGGTGACTGATTTCCACTTAATTTTTAAATAGTTAAGAACGATGCATTGACCTTGACCTTTGCTAGAAACAAACACTTCAGATACGTTGAATTTCGCTCAGAGCTTTTGGATTGTTTTAAGTTACCGATGGCATTGATGTTACACTTATGGAAGAGAACAAAGTCGAGGACAAAATAAAAAGCAAATTTAAAGTGAGTACAATGCAAACACCAAGATTCCAACGGCTCTAGCTGTTTTTTTAATGATCATTTTGACCATGTGTTTTTTTCTTTTTAAACTATTATCAAAGACTAATATCAATCACAAAAAGTGCCAACGATATTAAGAATGCGCATAAAAATACCAATTTAATGTTTTGACGTTTCATCACGGGTAATTGATTTCAATCAGTGTTGTCTCATTTTATCTGTGCTATTGATGAAAAGACATATCAGTTACGTAATGCTGAGAATTTCACACAATTTTTCTTCGTAATTTTTAAATTATTCTATTCATCAGGGTAAACACTTTTTAGCCATTAGTATTTTTGAGTGAAATGCTTCCTTGAATTTGTTATGATGAAAATGAACAATATTATATACCGCCCGTCCCCTTAACGCCTGCCTCCCCATTTTTAAAGTATGCAAATAACATCTCTCAGTACAGAATGGACTATATTGAGGTTTACCTTTAGCCAGTACACACCTCTTCCCCACCCATCCATCCTGACACGGTCCACTGCACGTGCCGTTCACGTGATGACACGTGTCGTTTATACAACTACCACATTCCTCTAAGCATCCTCGTCCAAAATTGCCTTCAGGGCACACTAATTCAAAAACAAACAATGCTAAATGGTAAGATATTCTTGGAGATATAATAAATGTGACATCCTCTAAACTTCACTGAATCTTACAAGAAACCAGATGATGTTTCGCAAGCAAAATCTTTGTTTTTATATCAAACAATCTTGCTAATGCATTTATTTCACAATTACTTTGCACAGGACTATATATGATAAGAATAAAAATTGATCCCCATAATTCAACATTTTCAAAGTATTTCGGGCATATTAAAATTGATTTGTTGTTTTGTAGAAGATTTGTTGTCAGATATATTTTTCATCTATTCATTTCATTCAATTTCACTAACTGGCAGTAATGATGTGACTTTTTCCTATATTTTTTTTCGAATGGGACAGATAGAACGCAGCGTTGAACAAAAGAAATATCTCTTTCAGTTATTAGATCTAGATAGATAAATATTTGATATTAAAATAGTTTGTTTGTTTTAGCCTGCGCTCAATGTATTCTGAAAGAAAACCTGCCTTAAATAGTCAGTTTTATGCAAAAAAGAGCAGAAACCGGGGGAAAAGGTTGACTTTGTGATGTCATATTTCGGAATTTAGGGCATTTGGATAAAATTGAAAATTATGAAAAAGCATTGTTATACGTACAAAGAAAACATATTAGTATAGTAAAAATATTATGTTAATCTTGGGGGCCATTTTAGACACTGTCATGAATAATTTTTTTGACGTGTTTGATGGGGAAAAAAATAAAGTAAGTATATCTGATCATTTAGCCTTCAAACTGAAATGAAAACTAAATTTTGAAGAAACCATAACGTCCTTTCATAAACAAATTAAATCTTATAAAGCAAAGAAAAAGTGAAGACAAACCTTGGTCGCACGAGTCACCAATAAATCCATCAATACAGCCCAAGGTACACGTCCCTGTGATGGAATGACACATCTTATCCTTGCAACCATCTCCACAAGTACTATTACATTGGAAGCCAAAAGTCCCAGAGAAACATTCTACACAGAGCATTTTAAGATAATATGAAATCTACTGGCGAAAAAGTATTGCTGAAAATCAAATTATGCAAAAATGATTCCGTTTAAGATTATCGATTTAAAAAATTAAGACTTTTGAGCTACAGATATAAATAAAGGTTTTCTTTTATTTTTTCTACATTATGTTCGGCATCAAAATGAATTGATAAATTACGTGTGAAGGTGACAAATGAATACAATTACAATTTGCCACCTTCCATAAACAAAAACATCGTACTCCATATACTCAATTTTGATTTTTAATGTTATGTGAATATTTTTTTAAAGGGAAAAAAGTATGAAATTAATTCCTTAATTTTACTTTTAATAGAAAACCAATACTCTTGTCATTGATTCATATGTTCTGTTCTCTAACCCCTATCACACGCTTCTCCAGCCCAACCAATGTCACAGCCATTGAGGCATGTTCCGTCAAACCTGTTGCAAGTATCATTTTGGAAGCAGTGTCCGCTGCAATTGTACCGACAGTTTTCACCAAATGTACCATTACTGCAAGCTGTTAAGTAGACAGAATTCATTGATGAAAACTTTTGTAGATCACAGTCGTAATCGATTTCAGAACAAAACTGTTTTGTTCCTTTTTTTATATTAGGAACTATTTTTTCTGTTTGTTGTGATATATATTCATGTTAGAGTCAAAAGTTGCATGTTATTAAAAGTTATCATGGAAAATTTAAATAACTGTTAAATATATAAATATGAACTTTAAATGCTAAGAAATATTACTTACAAGTAAAACACATTGAACCAGTCCATCCTTTGCTACAGCCATATTGGCAGGTTCCGTTAACGATGTCACATGTCTGGTTTTCAAAACAATTACCACTACAGTTCTTTAGGCACCCAAGTCCGTAAGTTCCATTTATACATTCTTAAGTTAAAAAAAAGCTTAAACTTCTTTACTCTTTGTAGAGTAAATCGTTAATGTTAACCCATTACAAAATTATCCATAATATCACAGCACAATAGCAACTCTTTAATGTGTATCTGATAGTTATGACATTAGCTTAGTTAGAGTTGGGTATTTTGTTTTGTTTCGTTTAAAATAAAATTACGATTATTAATAATTCTGTATTTGTGTGAATCATTGCACATTTAGAAACGTTTTTCTATTGACCTTATCATTATTTTTATTATTATTTTATCATTTTAAGAATCACGAGACGTTTATTAGTTTTAGATATATTTTCATGAAAAAAATTATTATTTTCATCTAAACCTGTTCATGCCAAAAAATTACGGCCTACTACCAGGCAATTTTTGGACTTAGAATATTTTAGATTTTCCTTAATTTAGAATGTAAAATACCATTACATGTAAATGCTTCTAAATAAAATCATAGTATATATTTTCCATCAAAACTATATAACTTAGCAAAAAAATATCAGATAAAATGAAATAGAATTACAAAATTGAGCATTGGAACTCTTCACATTGCGGATATTCAAAATATTTTGGAAAATAAATGGTTTCGAGTCTTACCTTAGACACTTTTGCTGAATATCATCGGAAAATGTGAAAGTGGCAAGCTTTCAGTCCTTTTTAGATAACATACCTTTAGAACAAGTGGTTCCTCTGTATCCGTGGGCACACCCCCTTAGGCACGTACCGTCCACATATGAGCATGTTTCATCATCCAAACAGTGACCACTGCATTTCATGCTACAGTTCTGTCCATACCAACCAGCTTTACATGGAGTGTCTGTAGAATGATAAGCGATAATTTAAAGAGCCTTTTCATCTTAGATTTCATTATATTAAAGTGCAAAACATATACGAAAAGGCATTTAAAAGCTGATGTAGTTGCGAATCGGTATTATTGTAAAATACGATGCATAACAATCCTACAGCAGTTAGTTCCCATGTATCCCGGTTGACATAAATCACATTCGCTTCCGGTAAACTTTCCTTGGCATGACACACAGCCTTTTGTCATGTCGCACTCTGTACACTTGGCGTTACAGTCAGTGCAGTTTTCTCCGTACTGATTCACTTCACAACCTGAAATGTATTCCTTGAAAAGTACACCGTACTACACATTCATGACATAAGACCAACTGACATCTTTTTTACAAACATACCGTAAATTTCTACTTCACAAATTTCTAAGAAGACTTGATTGTTGTCATTAAAACCTGGTTCTGTCGTGTAGAATTGAATGATACTCGTTTTACTTTGACATTCCACGGTCGAAGGCATTGGAATTGGTGTCCATTGGTTTGTGAGGTCTGCATAACATTTAACCCAACGATTTGAATTGAGGAAATACAGTGAGTAATAGTGTAGTCTCATTGTGTTCCACAGATCGGAGCCTCCTGCCAAATGTAACATAAATGCAAGGAAATACAAAAAATGTCCAAATATTATTTGGAAAACCATTTGTTTTACAATATGATTGTAGATAATTTACAATCACAGAATACACATATTAACTTAATATATTTTACGGTGCTACCGTTGGGGCGAGCACAGCAAGACTTAAAGATATATCTTGCATCATTGTCAACTTTGTGATATTTTGACAATTATCAACTGACATCAAAGAATTTGTGTGTGTGGGAGAGAGAGAGAGAGAGAGAGAGAGAGAGAGAGAGAGAGAGAGAGAGAGAGAGAGAGAATATTTAGAAAAAAATCCTACAAAAGACATAAAATATACTTGCTTCCCCCTAAAATCGTTTTCTAGTTTTGGAGAGTCTGTAAAATGTAATTTGTGTTTAATTTGGTCAATTGTGTAAACGATAAATGTTATTTTTCTGTTTTATATTGTTGTTATCTTACTTCTTTCCTGTTTCATTAATTTTAGAGTTTTTTTTATTTGTTTATTTTTGCATGCTAATACATACGTTGTATCCATGCCCCCGCACCAATTTTGTAGGTGGCAATTTCCCATTTTCCAATTAAATGATTTGACAATATGCAATTTCTACATAGATTTTTAACTGTGTATTTTTTTCTCTTTATTCTTTTTTTTATTTAGCTCACAATGACGAGACTGTATCTTTGATGGCAATTTTGCCAATATATTTTTTAATTTCTTCCTTTATTTTATTTACTGTATGCAAAATTAGATTAAAATTTGATCGATATGCCAGTAAATAATATATCTTGCTTGTATTTATATAATCTCTTTATCTAAGCCCCACAAAAAAAGAAAAACTAACTAAACACGATCTCGTTGCGAGCAACGAGGAGGTCTTCCGATTTTTAGAAGAGGAAATGAAATTGCCTTTGACTTTTATCAACGAAACATATCAAGAAATGCAGGTGGGTCTAAAGAAGCGATGGATGAAGGATTATATACCCCTTTGGATCTTGAATTTGAAGGGACAGCCCCTTTTTCTTGATGTCAAAAGAAGCTCATGTCATGTCAAACACATTTTGTTCAACAAGTGTTAAGAGATTATATACCATTCTCGAGATATCTGCAAAAGATCATTTTAGGGGCCGACCCTATAACTCCTTTTAGGGCCCGGTTAACAAAAAACTGATGGTTGTAAATTGTTAAGCACATTATTTAAAGCTTCTTTTGTTTAATACTACTCTTCAAAATTTTTCTCCATTTTGAGATATTGAAGATCAAAATTTCGGACTTCTGGCCCCCTTAAAATCCCTAATTACGCAACAAAGAAGTAAACGATTGTCATTTAAAGGTTTATAATGTTTCGATGAACATAATTGCTTCTATAATGTATTACAAAATATTTCACAGTTAAAAGTTATTATCAAAGGACCTCTAGCCCCTTAAAACCCCGAATTGCGTAACATACGTGAAAACTTTTATCATTTATGGATGCATAACTGGAAGATTAACATTTTTGCTTCTTAAACATATTACAAAATATTTCTCAGTAATATGCTATGGAAGAAAGACTTCAGAGCCCTTTTGGCCCCTAGTTTGAGGGGCCAGACCCTTTTTTGATATCAAATGAAAGGTCTTATGATATTTAACATATTTTGTTCAACAAGTGTTTAGAAATTAATTACTGTTCTTGAGCTATCTGGGAAAGAATGTTCAAGAGGCCGACCCCTTATCTCCTTATTGGGGCCATAGAATGAAATTTCAATGGTTGAATATTGTTTAGATTAGCATTCTAAGCATCTTTTATTCTATATTGCTTTTCAACATATTTGTCCTTTTTGTGATATGTGATCGAAATTTGGGACTTCTGACCCCTTAAAACCCCTAATTTTGTAACACATGAAATTTTTTTTGTAATGTATAGTTAAATAACTGTAAGATGAACATTTTTGAATCTTAAACATATTACACAATATTTCTCAGTAAAGTGCTATGGATGAAAGACTTCAGAGACCTTTTGGCCCCTAGTTTGAGGGGTCAGACCATTTTTCTTGATGTCAAATGAACGGTCTTATGATATTAAACATATTTTGTTCAACAAGTGTTAAGAAATTAATTACCGTTCTTGAGCTATCTGGGAAAGAACGTTTTAGGTGCCGACCACTGATCTCCTTATTGGGGCCATAAAACGAAATTATAATGGTTGAATATTGTTTAGACCATCATTCTAAGCATCTTTTATTCTATATTGCTTTTCAAAATATTGGTCCTTTTTGTGATATAAGTGATCGAAATTTTGGACTTCTGACCCCTTAAAACCCCTAATTACGTAATAAATGATTTTTTTTATATTGTATAGTTAAATAAATGAAAGATGAACATTTTTGCTTCTTAAATATATTACAAAATATTTCTCAGTAACGTGCTATAGAAGAAAGACTTCAGAAACCATTTGGCCCCTAATTTGAGGGACCAGCCCCTTTTTCTTGATGTCGAATGAAAGCTCTTGTAAAATTAAATTTGAATTGCTCTACAAGTCTTAACAAAATATTTTTGAAAAAAGAGATACATAAAGAAAACCAAGAAAAATCAAAACATTTTTTATATCTCAATTTATGGGTCCAGGCGAGCTTCGGTGCCTTTTGCGCCGGACATAAATGACTCACTTTAGACAAAACTATAATCATTCGTCTACAATTCCTGAACATATGAATTTGATATCTTTAATCGTTTAGAAGCAGTTCGATGGACAAGCTGACCCTCTATAAATCGCTAAAACGTCAATATATCTAAAACGGAAATGACGTCATCAAAATAAAAAATTTCCGATAAGGACCAGATCAACATCTATCAGATCTAAGATTTTCGTGAAAATCGGCCTTGGCATTTCCGAGAACTCGCGTGCACAAAATTTGTAAGAAAAATAAAGAAAAATAACTAGATCGTTCTCGTTGCGAGCAACGAGTGGGTCTTCCGTCCGATTTTTGTATAAATTAGATAAAACTCATCATTCTAAAGATAAAATCGTAAATCTAGACGAAAAATGAGTGAAATTTTTTTTCGGCACTCTAGGCTTGAACCCGGGTCGCCTGGGCACATGTCAACGACTCTATCGACTAAGCTACTCGGACTCTCGCTTCAGGACTTTGATGCATAATATCTCGAGAATGCGTTGATCGATTTTAAAACAAATTACATATTCTAAATCAGTAAAAGGGTCACTATCAACCCTGCAGAAAAATATAAAAAAGACAAAAATTGAAAAAATCGATTTTTTGTCTTTCCTTCCGGTGACGACCGGAAGTGACGGAGGACGTTTTTATGACCATGTTGCACCAGAAAAACGGTATATCTATCATCACTGAAAATTTCAGCCCTCTATCTTTTCTCGTTTTTGAGAAACGTTGCAGACAAAATTGACTTTGAAAAATTGTTTAACGACGATAACTTCCGACCGGAAGTAAAATTTGAAAATTTGTCACGGCGGTACAAACTTCAGATAAGGAGGCATCAGCTCTGAAAATTTGAAGGAAATTGAACGAGCCATCTCTGAGAAATCGCCTGCACAAAATTTGCGAGGAAAAAAAGACTAATAACTAGATGCGATCTCGTTGCGAGCAACGAGTGGGTCTTCCGTCCAATCTTTCAGCAGAGGCAATGAAATGAGATTTTTGACTGAGATTAAAATCTGTTTGATGTCATGTTAACTCGATTTAAATGCGTTTGAGATTTCGAAAATCCTATAATTCATCCAAAGATTTTGAACAAGATGTCATCCAATCAAACGCAGAATTGCAAGCGCAACATAGATATCATGTTTAAAATTAGTCTGAGGTCATTTTAACACGATTTGAATAAGTTTAAAAATTTTGAAAAAAATTAAATTTCATCTCATCAATTCGAAAAAGATGTCATCAGACGCAGATTCGCAGGCGCAACTTAGATATCATGTTTTAAAATTAGTCTGAATTTTAAAACAAAGTTTTTGAAAATTTGAAATTTCATCCTAGAAACTCGAAAAAGATGTCATCAGACGCAGAATTGCAAGCGCAGTTTAGATATCATGTTTTTAAATTAGTTTGATGTCATTTTAACATGATTTAAAATAGTTTAAAATTTTTGAAAAATTTAAATTTCATCCAATCAAATCGAGAAAGATGTCATCACACGCAGAATCGCAAGCGCAACTTAGATATCATTTTTTAAAATTAGTGTGAGGTCATTTTAACACGATTTAAATGAGTTTGAACTTTTTGAAAAAATTAATTTCATCCAATCAATTTGAAAAAGATGTCATCAGACACAGATTTGCAACTGCTTTTAGATATCATATTTTAAAAATAGTGTGAGGTCATTTTAACCCAATTTTAATGAGTTTAAATTGCTTGAAAAATTTGAATTTCATCCAATCAATTCGAGAAAGATGTCATCAGACGCAGATTTGCAAGCGCAACTTAGATATTATGTTTTAAAATTAGTGTGAGGTCATTTTAACTCAATTTAAATGAGTTTAAAAATTTTGAAAAAAATAAATTTCATCCTAAAAATTCGAAAAAGATGTCATCAGACGCAGAATCGCAAGCGCAACTTAGATATCATGTTTTAAGATTAGTCTGAGGTCATTTTAACACGATTTAAATGATTTTAATTTTTTTTTAAAAATTTAAATTTTATCAAATCAATTCGAAAAAGATGTCATCAGACGCAGAATCGCAAGCGCAACTTAGATATCATGTTTTAAGATTAATCTGAGGTCATTTTAACACGATTTAAATGATTTTAATTTTTTTTTTAAACTTAAATTTCATCAAATCAATTCGAAAAAGATGTCATCAGACGCAGATTCGCAAGCGCAACTTAGATATCATATTTTGAAATTAGTCTGAGGTCATTTTAACACAATTTAAATGAGTTTAAAATTTTTCAAAAATTTAAATTTCATCCAATTAATTCGAGAAAGATGTCATCAGACGCAGAATTGCTAGCGTAACTTAGATATCATGTTTTAAAATTTGTTTAAGGTCATTTTAACACGATTTAAATGAGTTTAAAAATTTTGAAAAATTTAAATTTCATCAAATCAATTCGAGAAAGATGTCATCAGACGCAGAATCGCAAGCGCAACTTAGATATCATGTTTTAAAATAAGTCTAAGGTCATTTTAACACGATTTAAATGAGTTCAAATTTTTTAAAAAATTTAAATTTCTTCCAATCAATTCGAGAAAGATTTCATCAGACGCAGAATTGCAAGCGCAACTTAGATATTATGTTTTAAAATAAGTCTAAGGTCATTCTAACACGATTTAAATGAGTTTAAATTTTTTTAAAAAATTAAATTTCGTCCAATCAATTCGAAAAAGATGTCATCAGACGCAGAATTGCAAGCGCAAGTTAGGTATTATGTTTTTAAATTAGTCTAAGGTCATTTTAACGCGATTTAAATGAGTTTAATATTTTCAAAAAATTTAATTTCATCCAATCAATTCGAGAAAGATTTCATCAGACACAGAATTGCAGGCGCAACTTAAATATTATGTTTTGAAATTAGTCTGAGGTCATTTTAACACGATTTAAATGAGTTTCGAAATTTTTAAAAATTTAAATTTCGTCCAATCAACTCGAAAAATATGTCATCAGACGCAGAATTTAACATTCCTCAAATATTCAGTATTATATCTTTTATCGATATTAAGGAAATGCGTTGAGTAATGAAAATTTGTTGCAAATTTTTGACCTATATTTTGATCCCAGCTAGCTTCCGTACCCGGAATTTCCGGAAAATTTTCCAGGAGCGACTAGACTGGCATGTCCTCTATCAATCCTGAAAATTTCAGCTTTCTATCTTCACTCGTTTTCTGAGGAGTTGCGTGGACAAGAAGTCAAGAAAAAAAGACAAAATGGCGAATAAGTCCGAACCGGAAGAGATTTTTACAAAATCAAAAATGGGGTACAAACTTCAAATGATAATAGATCGATGCTGAAAATTTGACGAAAATCGGACGACCCATCTCCGAGAAATCTTCTGCACAAAAATTGTAAAGAAAAAAAAAAAAAAAGAAAAAACTAGAGCAAAGCTCGTTGCAAAGCAACGAGTGGGTCTTTCGTTAATGTCGAAAGTAAAGTTCGAAGTTCCTTTAAGAAGCAGAGTTCTTAAACTAATAACAAAAGTAACTTAAACAAAAAGATTAAAAAAAATCGAAAATTCTTGGTACGACTTAACAATATCCGAATGATTTTAAGTACGAATTAACAAAACCCTTAACGATTTCAAGAACGACTTAACAAAAAAAAATCCGAATGTGTTCAAGTACGACTTAACAATTTTCGAATTATATTAGGTACGAGATAATTTAACTTTGAACTTAAGACTATTTTCTTAACCCAGAATGCGGAAGCAAAATTTCCGGAAAAATCAATTTTTAAACCCCAATATCTCTGTAATGCATCGTCCGATTTTAAAGCGGCTTTCAGTGTTTCATTCAGTTCAATAAGCTCTACAAAACACATATACGTTTTTGATTTAATCAAAAAATTCAAATTTTCGAAAAATTTGATTCACTTCCGGTTTCGACCGGAAGTTACGGATTTCCATTTCCAGCCTTATTGCACAGGTAAATTGACAAATTCATAACCACTGAAAATTTCAAGCCTCTATCTTAAAGCGTTTTTGAGAAATGCCCCGGACAAAATGACTTTTTTAAAATTTTAAAATCGACGTAACGTAAAAACGGAAGTGACGTTGTAATCGAAACTTTAAAATCTTTGAGTCATAATAGTTGCACAAAATCCCTCTGAAAGTTTCATCGAAATCGGTTGAAAACTTTTTGAGTTATGAAGCCGAAAAGGAGTCAGAAAAAAAAGAAAAAGAAAAATAATAATAATAGAAAGAAACCGAAGAATAACAAGAGGGTCTTCCGTTGGAAACGGAAGACCCTAAAAATAATAAAAGTGAAAAAGAAACAATAGAATAATAGAAGGGTCTTCCGCTGAGACGGAAGACCCTAATAAGAAAATTGAAAAAGAAACAATAGAATAATAGTAGGGTCTTCCGCAGAAGACGGAAGACCCTAACTATAGCAAAGCTCGTTTCAAAGCAACGAGTGGGTCTTCCGTTCCTTTCGACTGTATAGCTAAAAGTTCCTCTAAGAAGCAGAGATCTTAAACCAATAAACATGAGTAACTAAAACAAAGAAAAAAATCAAATTATTCTTGGTACGAGTTAACAAAATCCGAATGATTCTTAGTACGAATTAACAAAAACCTTATCGATTTCAAGAACGACTTAGGAAAAACAAATCCAAATGTGTTTAAGAACAATTTAACAATTATTGAATTATTTTAGCTACGAGTTAATTTAACTTTGAACATAATACTTTTTTCTTAATCACGAATGTGGAATCAAAATTTCCGGAAATATCAATTTTTTAACCCCTATATCTCTGTAATGCATCGTCCGATTTTAAAACGGATTTCAGTTTTAAATTTTGCTTAATAAGCTCTTATTTCTGCTTTTATGATTAAAAACAAATTATAGCTCAAGAAAAAGTTATTATAATAAGACTTTGTAGCCCCCCCCCGGCCCCTAATTTGAGGGGTCAGCTCCTTTTTCTTTATACCAAATGAAAGGTCTCGCAAATATAAACATATTTTGTTCAACAAGTGTTCAAGAATTGTTAACCGTTCTAAAGATATCCGAAGAAATGTTTTTTAGGGGCCGACCCTTCAACTCCTTACCGGGGCCACCAACAAAAAAGTTTTGGTATCATATTGTTAAGAACATTATTTTTAGCAACTTTTTTCTACAATGCTTTCCAAAAAACTTTCTCCTTTTCTAGATATTAATGATCAGAGTCTTGGACTTCTGGCCCCTTGAAACCCCTAATTACGTATCATATGACTTAGGTATGGTACAGTATAGATAAACAGCTGTACAATGAACATTTTTGCTGGTATAATTGATAACAAATTATTTTTCAGTAAAGAGTTCTTATAAAAAGACTTTAGAGCCCTCTTGGCCCCTAATTTGAGGGGCCAGTCCTTTTTTCTTCATCTCAAATAAAAGGTCTTGTAAATATAAACAAATTTTGTTCAACTGTTGACCGTTCTAAAAATATCTGAACAAATGAGTTTAAAGGGTCGACCCTTAAACTCCTTACTGAGGCCACCAACAATTTTTTTTTAGGTAACATATTGTTGAAACCATTATTCTTGGCATTTTTTGTTCTACAATGCTTATCAAAATATTTCTCCTTTTCTAGATATAAAAGATTAAAGTTTTGGACTTCTGCCCCTTGAAACCCCTCATTACGTAACAGATATGGTACTGTATAGATAAACAGATGTACAATGAACATTTTTGCTTCGATAATTGATTACAAATTATTGTTCAGTAAAGAGTTATTCTCAAAATACTTTAGAGCCCTCTTGGCCCCTAATTTGAGGGGCCAGCCCCTTTTTCTTGATATCAAGCGAAAGTCCTTGTAAATTTGAACAACTTTTGCATTACATGTCTTATCAAAATATTTACACATTAAAAGCTAGGGCAGAAAATGAGCGAAAATTTCGTGAAAAAAATTGGTGCTAATTTTTGAGCTCGGGTGAGCTTCGGCTCCTTGCGCATTTTTCAAAATATCAAATAAATAGGATCATCTACAGACATTCATCTACTATCCCTGAAAGTTTCACGTTTCTATCACAATTACTTTTTGAGAAGTTACGTGGACAAAATGGTCCTTAAAAATTCACTTAATCCTCCAAATCTCAAACCGGAAGTGACGTTATCAGCCAAAAATTTTATAATATCAAATACTTTTAATGCTTGATAGGACCTCTAAATTTTATGCAGATCGGTCGGGTAGTTCACGAGAAATAGCGTTCGAAAAAAGTGAGAAAAAAAATAACAAAGAAAAGAAACAATAGAATAACTAGAGCAAAGCTCGTTGCAAAGCAACGAGTGGGTCTTCCGTTAATGTCAAAAGTAAAGCTTGAAGTTCCTGTAAGAAGAAGAGTTATTAAACCAATAACAAGAGACACTAAAACGAAAAAAAAATTAAAAAATCGAATTATTCTTGGTACAACTTAACAAAATCCGAATGATTTTAAGTACGAATTAACAAATACCTTTACAATTTCAAGTACGACTTATCAAAAAAAAATCCGAATGTGTTCAAGTACGAATTAACAATTATCGAATTATTTTGGGTTCGAGTTAATTTCACTTTGAACTTTACGCTATTTTTTAAACCAAGAACGCAGAATCAAAATTTCCGGAAAAATCAATTTTAAACCCAAATATCTCTGCAATGCATCGTCCGATTTTAAAACGGCTTTCAGTGTTAGATTCAGTTTGAAAAGCTTCACAAAACACGTATACGATTTTGATTTGATTAAAAAATTTAATTTTTCGAAAAATTTGATTCACTTCCGGTTTCGACCGGAAGTGACGGATTTACATTTCCAGCCTTATTACAGAGGTAAATTTACAAAATCATAACCATTGAAAATTGAAAAATGACTTTTTAAAGATTTTTAAAATGACGTTACGTCAAAACGGAAGTGTCGTTGTCATTGAAACTCTAATATCGTTTAGGGACACTTACGTACAACAATCACTGAAAATTTCATTGAAATCGGTTGAAAACTTTTTGAGTTATGAAGCCAAATAGGAGTCAGAAAAAAAAGAAAAAGTATAATAACTAGAGCAAAGCTGGTTGCAAAGCAACGAGTGGGTCTTCCGTTTATGTCGAAAGTAAAGCTAAAAGTTTCTCTAAGAAGCAGAGTTCTTAAACCAATAAACATAACTAAATAAAACAAAAAGAAAAAAAAATTGAATTATTTTTGGTACGAGTTCACAAAATCCGAATGATTCTAAGTACGAATTAACGAAAACATTATCAACTTAGCAAATACAAATCCGAATGTGTTTAAGTACGATTTAACAATTATCGAATTATTTAGGTACGAGTTAATTTAACTTTGAACATAACACTATTTTCTTTACCAAGAATGTGGAATCAAAATTTCCGGAAAAGTCAATTTTTAAACACCTATATCTCTGTAATGCATCGGCCGATTTTAAAACGGATTTCAGTTTTAAATTAAGCTTAATAAGCTCTCTTAATTTTGCTTCTATGATTTATTACAAATTATCGCTGAAAAAAAAATTATTATTAAAAGACTTTGTAGCCCTCCTGGCCCCTAATTTGAGGGGTCAGACCCTTTTTCTTAATATCAAAAGAAAAGTCTCGCAAATATAAACATATTTTGTTCAACAAGTGTTCACGAATTGGTAACCGTTCTAGAGATATCTGAACAACTGTGTTTTAGGGGCCGACCCTTCAACTCCTTACTGGGGCCACCAACAAAAATTTTTTAGGTATCATATTGTTAAGAACAATATTTTGAGTAACTTTTCTTCTACAATGCTTTTCAAAATATTTTTACTTTTCTAGATATTAATGATCAGAGTTTTGAACTTCTGGCCCCTTGAAACCCCAAATACGTAACATATGACTTAGGTATGGTACTGTATAGATAAATAGGTGTACAATGAATATTTTTGCTTCTATAATTAATAACAAATTATTGTTCTGTAAAAAGTTATCATAAATAAACTTGAGAGCCCTCTTGGCCCCTAATTTAAGGGGCCAGCCCTTTTTTCTTAATATCAAATAAAAGGTCTCGTAATAATAAACACATTTTGTTCAAGAAGTGTTCACGAATTGTTAACCGTTTTAGAGATATCTGAACAACTGTGTTTTAGATGCCGACCCTTCAACTCCTTACTGGGGCCACCAACAAAAATTTTTTAGGTATGATTGTTAAGAACAATATTTTGAGCAACTTTTCTTCTACAATGCTTTTCAAAATATTTCTCCTTTTCTAGATATTATTGATCAAAGTTTTGGACTTCTGGCCCCTTGAAACCCCTCATTACGTAACAGATATGGTACTGTATAGATAAACAGATGTACAATGATCATTTTTGCTTCTATAATTGATAACAAATTATTGTTCAGTAAAGACTTATTGCAAAAATACTTTAGAGCCCTCTTGGCCCCTAATTTGAGGGGCCAGCCCCTTTTTCTTCTAATAAAACGAAAGTCCTTGTTAATCTGAACAACTTTTGCATTACATGTCTTAAAATATTTCCACATTAAAAGCTAGGAGTGAAAATGTGCGAAAATTTCGTGAAAAAAATTGGTGCCAATTTTTGAGCTCGGGCGAGCATCGGCGCCCTGCGCATTTTTTAAAATATCAAAAAAATAGGATCATCTACAGACATTTATCTACTATCCCTGAAAGTTTGATGTTTCTATCACAATTAGTTTTTGAGAAGTAACGTGGACAAAATGGTCCTTAAAAATTTACTAATTCCTCAAAATCTCAAACCGAAAGTGACGTCATCAGCCTAAAATTTTATAATATCAAGTACGATTGATGCTGAATACATCCTGAAAACTTCATGCAAATCGGTCGAGTAGTTCACGAGAAATAGCGTTCAAAAAAAGTCAGAAAAAAAATAAAAAATAAAATAATAATAAGGAAAAGAAACAATAGAATAACAAGAGGGTCTTCCGTTGGAAACGGAAGACCCTAACAAGAGGGTTTTCCGTCGGAAACGGAAAACCCTAAAAAGTGAAAAAGAAACAATAGAATAATAGAAGGGTCTTCCGCTGAGACGGAAGACCCTAATACTAATAATAGAAAGAAACAGTAGAAAAAAAACAAGAGGGTCTTCCGTCGGAAACGGAAGACCTTAACTAGACACGATCTCGTCGCGAGCAACAAGGAGGTCTTCCCTCCTATTTTAGAAGTTGAAATAGATATACGATCTTGATTTTGCTATTAAACAGCTAAACATAACTTGACAATAGAGGAAAAGGGGGTCTTCATTCTAAATATCATAGAGTATTTTTTCAGGTGTAAGAGCTTTAGTTGAACAACTTTCGACCCCTCTTGACCAGTCCCCTTTTCTTCATATCAAATGGAAGGTCTTTTAATTCTAAACACATTTTGTCCATTTAATGTTAAGAAATTCGGTACCGATCTTGAGATATTTGGAAAAGATTGTTTTAGGGACCGACCTTTTTTTTCCTAATCGGGGCCGTTAAACGAAACAAAAAAAACCCAAATTTTTGAAATTCTGACCCCTAAAAATCCCTAATTACGTAATACATGAGAATGTCATTATATTGTATGGCTACATAACAGTAAGATAAATATTTCTGCTTCTATAATTTATCACAAAATATCTCTCAGTAAAGAGCTATAAATAAACGGATTTAGACCCCTCTGGGTCCCTAATTTTACGAGCCAGCCCCTTTTTTTGGTATTAAATGAAAGGTCACTGAAAACTACACACATTTTGTTCAACAAGAGTTTACAAATTCGTTATCGTTCTTGAGATATCTGAGAAAGAAGGTTTTAGGGGCCGACCCCTTATTTCCTTATCGGGGCCGTTTAACGAAATTTTAAGGGTTGAATATTGTTGAGTACGTCATTTTGAGCATCTTTTTTTCTATTCTGCTTATCAAAATATGTTTCCTTTACCAGATATAGATGATCAAGGTTTTGAACTTCTGACCCCTAAAAATATCTAATTACGTAATACATGAGAAAGGCGTTATATTGTATAGCTACGTAACTGTAAGATAAACATTTTTGCTTTTATTAGCTATTACAAACTACCCCGCAGTAAATGGCTATACGTAAAAGAATTTAGACCCCTCTAAGTCCCTAATCGCGGTATTAAACGAAAGCTCTTGTAAATATAAACTTTTTTGCTATACATGTTTTAACAAAATATTTTGAAGAATAGGGATGAACAAAGAAAACCACAAAAATCACGACGTTTTTTTTTAACTCCATTTTCGGGTCCAGGCGAGCTTTGACGCTTTTTGAGCCAGACATTTATGATTGCCTTTAGAAATATCTACAATCCTTCGTCTATCACCCCTGAAAATGTGAACTCAATATCTTTAACCGTTTAGGAGGAGTTCAATGGACAAGCGGACCCACTAAAATCACTAAATCGTCAATATCACAGATCTGGAAATGACATAATTAATATAAAAAAAATTCCAATAAGGTTCAGATCAACATCTATCAGATCTGAAAGTTTCAAAAAAATCGACCAAGCCGTTTCTGAGAACTCGCTTGCACAAAATTTGTAAGAAAAAAAAATAGAGCAAAGCTCGTTGCAAAGCAACGAGTTGGTCTTCCGTTAATGTCGAAAGTAAAGCTAGAAGTTCCTCTATGAAGCAAAGTTCTTAAACCAATAAACATAAGTAACTAAAACAAAAAGAAAAAAATCGAATTATTCTTGGTGCGAGTTAGCAAAATCCGAATGATTCTAACTACAAATTAACAAAAACCTTATAGATTTCAAGAACAACTTAGCAAATACAAATCCAAATGTGTTTAAGTACGATTTAACAATTATTGAATTATTCTAGGTACGAGTTAATTTAACTTTAAACATAACACTATTTTCTTAACCAAGAATGGGGAATCAAAATTTCCGGAAAAATCAATTTTTAAACCCCTATATCTCTGTAATGCATCATCCGATTTTAAAACGGATTTCAGTTTTGAATTAACCTTAATAAGCTATTATTTTTTTTTTTTACAATTAATAACAAATTACCGCTCAAAAAAAGTTATTATAAAAAGACTTTTTAGCCTAATTTGAGGGGTCAGCCCCTTTTTTTGATATCAAATGAAAGGTCTCGCAAATATAAACATATTTTGTTCAACAAGAGTTTACGTATTGTTTACCGTTCTAGAGATATCCGAACAACTGTGTTTTAGGGGCTCCTTACCGTAGCCACCAAGAAAAAAAAATGTATGTATCATATTGCTAAGAACATTATTCTGAGCAACTTTTCTTCTACAATGCTTTTCAAATTAGTTCTCCCTTTCTAAATATTAATGATCAAAGTTTTGGATTTCTGGCCCCTTGAAACCCCTTATTACTTAACATATTACTTACAAATGGCACTGCATAGATCAACAGCTTTACAATAAACATTTTTGCTTCTATAATTAAAAACAAATTATTTTTCAGTAAAGAGTTATTATAAAAAGACTTTAAAGCCGTTTTTGTCCCTTATTTGAGGGGCCAGCCCTTTTTCTTGATATCAAATAAAAGATCTTGTAAATATAAACACATTTTATTCAACAAGTGTTCAGGAATTGTTGACCGTTCTAATGATATCTGGACGAAATGTGTTTTAGGGGCCGACCCTTAAACTCTTTACTGGGGCCACCAACAAAATTTTTGTAGGTAGCATATTGTTGAGAACATTATTATAAGCATTTTTTGTTCTACAATGCTTTTCAAAATATTTCTCCTTTCCTAGATATTAATGATTAAAGTTTAGGAAGTCTGGCCCCTTGAAACCCCTAATTACGTAATATATGACTTAGGTATTGTACTGTATAGATAAACAGCTGTACAAGGAACAATTTTGCTTCTATAATTGATAACAAATTGTAAAGAGTTATTGCAAAAAGACTTTAGAGCCCTCTTGGCCCGTAATTTAAGCAGCCAGCCCCTTTTTCTTGATATCAAATGAAAGAGCGTAGAAATTGAAACAACCTTTGCATTACATATTTTAACAAAATATTTATACATTAAAAGATATTACAGAAAATGTGCGAAAATTTCGTGAAAAAAATTGGTGCTAATTTTCAGGTTTAAGGCAACCGTCAAACCATGAACTCGTGAAGTGATCATTGTGATATCAAGTAAATGACCTCTTGAACAGTTAAAAAAAATACAAAGAAATTAAACACATTTCCCTTTTATATAGGATATACATGTATAAGGAAACAAATTTGCAAATATAATTTAATTTTCTATTTAAAAACCTTAAAAACATCAATATGTTCTTTTCATGCTTCTTTTGAGATAATATCTTTATACTATATTTATAATGTCTGAATAAAATGATTGAGTAAACTGAGTTTACTTACGATCATTTCGATACCAAAAGCGTACTTCCTTCACGTTGTAAACCTTGCCCAGGTCAATCTGTAACCACGCTACAGACTGGCCTGACCCTGTGTGTGAACAAGAACCTTGACGCATCCCCAATCTATCCCGTTTGCCGTCAATGGTCTTGTCGGCGGAATAGGGTGTGTAGGTCGAGCTCAGGGTTGCAGTTGTTACACCGCGAGCCACAAGGTTGCCTTTAGTAAGAAATGAAAGATAAAAAATTCCATGAAATAGAGTAACGTGGTCGTAGTCAATTTACGATAGTTGTCACTAGCTTCAGTTATTTTGTTATTTGTAGAGGATCCATTATTATAAACCATGAAGAGATAGATTTGATTTAAAACTACTCAAAACAATTAAAAGATGCACTATTATTAGATGCTTTTAATAAAGCAATTATTTCATAAGCAACTTAAATGCTTGCGTTGGTTGTCGCAAATATTTTTTTCTCTATACTAAATAGGATTTGACATCTATCACTGTGTTTGAAGTTAAAATCATTTTTTAATATACTTGTTTTCATTTTTTTCATAAATCATTAATAACATGAGATCTAATAAACTGACTATACATACGGTAGGCTTGGTTTTTATGAAACAGATGAAAATATACAAGAACTGCGAAGATACAATGGAAACTGCGCATGATTCATGTATCTACAACAACATAAACATTCTAAACAATAGTGGAACAATTAAAAAACATAAAAAAGAAAACAAATGTAAGAAAAAAAAATGCACATTAACGATTCAAAATGATAAGGTTAAACATTGACATTGTTTGAATAATGGACTAAAATTATATTCATTAGCCTATGCTGAATTGAAGTTTTAAACCATATTCACATGTATTATCTGTTTTAAAAATATGTTAAATGATATTCCTTTAAGAAAACATTCATGAAGTCGGTCAACATAATTCGAACGCATGAAAAATTAGGACAATATTGCAATGTTACTATGTTTAAATAAAGCAAAAAAGTTAAACAACGCAAATGAAGGATGACCAATTCTCAAAATGCTTTAAAATAATCAACCATTCTTCAATCAGTGAATTTACATCATATTTTGTCATTAGATGCAATATCTGTGATAGTGCACTGAATGCTACGATAATAAATTATCATCTGTCACATGTCTTGTCTTTCGCTAAGTACATAATTTACCATTCCATCTTTCCAGCTCAATTAGTGGTAAAATCATCATAATTCAAGCATAGGTAGGGATGGGTATTTTTTCCGGGTTTTAATTTTTTTTTTCCTTTGATAAATGTTTAATCGGATCACAGCCTATATCCACCTTAAAGTGGTATCTTTACTTTTGCTGAGTTCGCAATTTTGAGTTAATCAAATAGAAAGTTTCAACTTGCGATGGTGTCCATCAAATCAAAGCTTTTTACGTAGTCAGGTCTGGTCAAACTTTGGCCACTTTAGCAATTGTAATGCTAGTAAACAAAAACGTGTTACCTTTTCCTACGTCACCGTCACGTCAAATAAAGTCATTGTAGGATTTTATATTGAATGAACTAATTAAATGACAAAATGAATAAGAGCGAGAAGAAAAAAAATTATCAACTTTTTAATTTCTTATTATCATAATGGCAATTGATGCACAATTAAATATATTTTTGATATTTTGTTAAGTCAGAAACCTGACAACACTTATTTTTTAACAATCCTTCCTGCATGAGTTGTGGACGATGACCCTGTGAATGACACTGGTCGCATTATGATTTATAAATGTCATGCATGTATCGCAGCTACACCACGATTGGTGTATATCGTCTGTTGAGGTGTAGAAATTAGTTGTCTTATATTTACTAATGATAAATAAAACTTATTCATAGCCGAGTTAGCCGTATTTTACATGTAGCTATTCAGCGTGCTATTAAATTTTATTATTATAATGATTTTAAGGTCATTTTTTTTAAACAAAGCATTAAAACATACTAGAAGTTTTTTAAACATGTATTTGAAATGGATATTAATTTTGTAAGAAACCAATCTTTGAATAATATAAGAAAAAAATGAGTTTACATTTATCACAACAACTTTATAACTTTTATCACACAAATTTGGCTAATATAAATTAACGTTATATTCTTTAATTTAATACAACTATTAACTACAATTTTCAGTTTGGATTTGTTTTTGTTAAAGATTATTTATTGTCTACGAATTTTCTGTTTTCCCGATTACGACAAAAAGCACACGGCGGGTGTGACCGGTCAGCAGAGGATGCTCACTCCTCCTAGGCACCTGATCCTACCTCTAATTTTTGTAGAGGTCCTTGTTTGCTCTGCTCCTGTTTTGTATTTTTGCTTTAAGCTTTTGATTCTGAACACTGTTCGTTATCACCACATGTCATTTTTATATCATATTCATTAGGCACACGCATGAATGCATTAATATTTATTTTGTTTTTTCTGTAGAAACATATTGTGGATATAATCAAACAATGACCTAGAGTGATTAATTCCAAATACCGATTGGGGACAACAACGACTTTTCACCTACATAATGTATATAATTTGTTCCACTGTCCGATTTTGCGACATTACTTTAAAGAGACGTGTTGTTTCATTTATTGTTGTTTAACTTTCAAACTATTCGAAATAGCAAATCGTGTTTGAGAGTAAACAACTATATTTACATTTTGTACTACAAGTACCATATTGATGAATAAAATATAAACAAATAAAACTTACCTACGCTTGGCTACAAAACGCGGCTGTTGACATGTAAATCATTAAAGGAGAAGTGAAATTACAAACGGAAGGCCGTGTGTCGTACAACTGACAGACGCAGTGAAGCGTAACACACAGTGCTTCCCTCACTTAAAACAGAACACACTCTACAAATATGTACTAGCCTAACGGAGAAAACCTTTATAAATCAATTTTCGTTATTCATCTCTTTTATTACAAAGTATTAGTTAGACAAATGTTTCTTGGAATGACAATAACACACTACAGTACAATCTAAAACATCCAACAAGAATGAATATAATATATGATCGGTAGTAAAATGAATCTGTTATGGTAATTATGTTATGATTAAAAGGACTCTAGCCAGCCTCACAACATATCGAATTTTTTAAAAAATTGTTAAACTTTTTGATTTACGTTTCTTATGCGGTCATCAATAAGGAATGGTTTATTTAAGATCAGATAAGTTAGCATGCTTACTTCAACGTGTACTGAATAAAATATTCGGCTGAAACTGCCTTACTGAGCTCATATGAAGAAATTAAAAAAATAACTGAGTCATTTTCTTTCTTTTTAATTTAAAAATAGACCACGTTTGATTTTTTTTTTTTTTTTTTGATAAAACAATGACATTTTCAGAATTATGTACAAAAATTTTTTTCTCACGTATGAATCTCCGCTTGAAAAATGTGCCCTTGTCACTGGCCAATTGGTTAGAAGCTCTTATTTTGCAGGTGTTTATATCTATTTGTGTTTATTTGAAAAAAAAATTGAAAATTTCAAAGTTTAATTTAAAATTTAATGTAGAATTTACCATTCTGAGTTATGTGTATTCGCTAAAGCCAATAAAGAAATCATATCTGCAAAATGAACAATATTGTTTATCTGAATAAATTAATTAAACTTACAAATCTGTTTTCAAAAATTTGCTTTTCACATACATTCATAACAATTGTTAATTTAAAGCTCGCATGTTTTTTAACATGTTTTTCGTATTCTTACAGTTTGATCTGGATTTCAAAATGAATGTAACAGTTACTGATCTATGTAATGAAACATGTGATGGTGACTGTTTTATCTTTTCTAATGAGATACGAAAAAACTTTCTTTCCTAATGACTGGTTTGGAGGAAAATAAATATACTTCCTGCTACAAAAAGACATGGGAACTTACCTTGTTTACGCCCCAATGGGATCGACAAAGAATGACACGTTCAATAGGCGAAGACTAACCCCTTTTTAACTGATAAATCGTTTAGTAGCACTCTGTTTCACTGCTTGGTCACAATGATTGATTCAGACATTTGTACAATCTTCCTGGTTGAGACTTGCCCCGACGAAACATTTTCCATTTTTCCTTAAAGGGGCATGGTCACGATTTTGGTCCAATTTTTTTTTCTTCTTTTTTGAAGGTTACAATGCTTTAGTAATGCATTTTTAATGATTAACCCAATTCTGAGTGTTAGTCGAAGAGTTATAAGCAAGATACAAATCTTACAACTCTTTGTTATGTAAACAAGGCTCATGCCATGTTTATGTTTACATTTGTTTAATAAAAAAGATTAAAAAAAATCTTTAAAGCTTATTGTTCCATCTGCTAATTCGTTTTAATGATAAATAAATAAATTCTAGAGCTTTTCTTATTCATTTAAGGTCTAAACCGGGAATTTTCTTGTCAACATTCAAAATGTAAACAATAACGAGACCTGAGCTTTGTTTGCATAACAAAAAACTGTGAGCTCTGTATCTCGCTCATAAATCGACAACTGACCCTGACATTTTGCGCCGATATACTGTGTATATGTCATGATACATATAATATATTAATATGAGCTAACTAACGCATTTCAGATCCTAACAATAGACGTTTTGAGAATTGAGATTTTTTTTCATTGTGTAAAATCTGGGTTATTCTTATTCTCACAAATATCAAACAAAATAGAATTATCTGGATTTCTTAAATAGTATTTACAAGAAAGTGAAAATGCATACTCTGTGGGAAAAGTGATGAAACAAAATGCAAATTATTGAATGAATTTGACTGTAGCTGGGTCTATATGCAGTGATACAATGTCCGTGTAAAACGATAATCAGTTATTGCATACTAATAAGTGTATTCTAGCATGCACGTGACAAACAAATTAAATATAGTGTGCTGCTCCCATATCTCACACGAACTGAATTCAATTGAATTAATTTAAGGTAACATGTAATACAATTTCTTAAAAGTTTTATAGTTAAAAAAAAAAATGGTTAGTATTTCCCGGAAATATACACATGTTCATGTGCATTTTACATTACCATGGATATTTGTTATAATACACCTCAAAAGGAATGGCAAACAACATTTTGTGTCCAAATGGTGATTGATTGTCTAGATGAAGAATCAAACATGTTTTGAGTCCTATAAAAATGGATTCAAATTTGAATAGTTACTCGTTATTTTGATTTTAATAAATTTAGAAAACTCTCTTTATCATCACTCTGACCCAGAAAAATAAGTGCTCCTTCCCTCTTGAAGGACAGGACATCCTTCCGTTAGAACTACGTAGTTTTATTTTATCACAACGTTTTCGTTGTCCATCTTTCGGTAACGGTAAGGAATTAGTACTTGTTTTTTGTGTGCAATATTGTGCTGTATACATGTTCTTCTTCCCGCGTCTCATTAGTCACATTCATAACAGGTCACATAATTATAAAGACGTATATTTACATCTTTTGAATTTTTAATCCTTGAGTTTTTTTTTTTAAACTTCTGTGGAGGTTCAACTTACAGGAGAAAATTCAGCACATTAACATAAGTCGGCAGGAACACGGAAGGATCAATTATGTATAAATGGTAGTGCTACTGTCAACCTAAAAAAACATTCGTTGATAATGTTGTATAACTCTAATACATGTACTAAAGTATTTGCTGTCAACTGTTAAATTTTTTAATGTATTAAAACACATGCATTTAGTAGTAACGATTTTGAAGATTATTTAATACAAATATATTAAGATTGTAAAAATATACAAGGATACTTTACATTTAATATTATGAAATATTCCGATTCTTGGCGACACTTTTATAAAAACTGTTTTTAATCAAACAAACTAAAATTAGATATATATGTATTTTAAGTGATAATCTGCACGTAACATATTTTGTTATTTTCTGCAATATGACAAGCCAAATCCAGCGTTCTGTTGACTTTTTGTGTACAAAAATTTGTATGTTTTTTTTTTTTCCAGTCAGTTTATAATATGCCTTTTTCACCAAAGTTTCATAGTTTTAGCAATTGAAAACTAAATATGCTTCCGTCTTTACAAAGACGTGGGAATTTGTTTTCTGTGCGCCCCGACAGGTTTAATAAAAATTACATCTACATATTTAAAAGGAGGTTAATCCCTCTTTAATACTGTCTGACTGACCCTTAACTTATTGTGATTCTCCGTATCACTGACTAAGTACGTGGAAGTACTTGGGCTTATAAATTATCTGGTTGACTGAAACTTAGCTTGCAGTAATTCTCTACATTACTAGAAGAATGATTGAACATGTACTGTCTGATTAACAGAACCTTAATGTTCAATAATTCTCTGTATCACTAACTAAGTACTTGGAAGTACTTGGGTATATACATTGTCTGACTGACTGAACCTTAACTTGCAGTAATTTTCTGCATTACTAGAAGAGTGCTTGGACACATACTGCCTGATTGACAGAACCATAACATTCATTGATTCTCCTTATCACTGGCTGAATGCTTGGACATAATTATACTCTCCGATTGACAAAACATTAGCTCTCAGGGTTTAACATAATTATACTCACTGATTGACAGAACCTTAGCTCTCATGGGTTTGACATAATTATACTCTCAGACTGACAGAACCTTAGCTCTCATGGGTTTGACAAAATTATACTCTCAGACTGACAAAACCTTAGCTCTCAGGGTTTGACAAAATTATACTCTCAGACTGACAAAACCTTAGCTCTCAGGGTTTGATATAATTATACTCACTGATTGACAGAACCTTAGCTCTCAGGGTTTGACATAATTATACTCTCTGATTGACAGAACCATAGCTCTCAGGGTTTGACATAATTATTCTCTCAAACTGACAGAACCATAGCTCTCTGGGTTCGACATAATTATACTCTCAGACTGACAGAACCTTAGCTCTCAGGGTTTGACATAATTATACTCTCTGATTGACAAAACCTTAGCTCTCGGGGTTTGACATAATTATACTCTCAGACTGACAGAACCTTAGCTCTCAGGGTTTGACATAATTATACTCTCAGACTGACAA
>WFKH01002636.1:46818274-46828275 GCA_016163765.1 Magallana hongkongensis | reverse complement strand
TTAGCTCTCAGGGTTTGACATAATTATACTCTCAGACTGACAGAACCATAGCTCTCAGGGTTTGACATAATTATACTCTCTGATTGACAAAACCTTAGCTCTCGGGGTTTGGACATAACTATACTCTTTGATTGACAAACACTGTTTGATTGTATATATTTCCTTGTTGAGTCATGTGGCGGAGTGTCAGAAAGTTTTCGTTTTTCATCCCTTTTATTACAAAGTATTAGTTAGAAAATGTTAATTTGGAAGACAATAACACAATTCAGTATAATTTAAAAAAACAGCAAGAAAGAGTGTAACATATGATCGGTCGAAAGACGGATATGGTATTATAATGATTATATGATTAAATGGACTCTAGCTAGCCTCACAACATATCAAATTTTAAAATTGTTGTTAAACATTTTGATTTAATTTTCTTATAGGTTCTTAAGTGAGGAATGGTTTTATTCAAGATCTTATAAATTAGCTTAATTCAACGTGTGGTGATTAAATATTGGCCTTAAACTGGCCTGACTATACTGAGCTCATATGAAAGGATTTTAGCAAAATGATTAAGCCAGAATTTTTCTTTTGGTAAAATAGACCACGTTCAATTTTTGTTTAAAATAATCAAAAAAAATTTAGGAATCATGTACATAAATTTATTTCTCACTTATGAATCTCTGCTTAAAAAATGTGCTCTCGTCACTGGCAAAATGGTAAGAAACTCATATATTTTAGGTATTTATATCTATTTGGATATGTTTGAGAAAGAATGGAAAAACTCAAAATTAAATTAAAAATTTAATTTAGAATAATAGAAATCATATCTGTAAAATGAATGATATTGTTTACCTAACTGATGATAATTTAACTTACAAATCTGTTTTCAAAATTTGCTTTTAACATATATTCATTACATTTATTAATTTAAAGCTTGCATCTTTTGTTTTACATGCTTTTTCTATTTTTATAGTTTGACCTAGATTTTAAAAAGGATGGAACAGTTACTGATCTATGTAATGAGCCATGTGGTGTTTACTGTTTTATCATTTCTCATGAGATACAAAAAAAACTTTCTTTCCTAATGGCTGGTTTGGTGGAAAACTAATATACTTCCTGCTTCAAATAGATATGGGAACTTATCCTCTGTACGCCCCGAAAGGATACCTAAAGAATGACACGTTCAATAGGCCAATGGTATTTACAAACTGTTTGATTGTCTGGACCTAAACATTCAGTATAGGCAGCATTTTGTTTCTCTAAGTGCTTAATCACACTGATACATTTTCCATTTTTTCCTTAAAGGATCTATTGCAAATAACAATAGAATTGATCTATAGGGGAGATGGATTTCCCTGAAAAAAAAATCACTTTTGAAAATCAAAGTTTTTAGTTATTTTCTATCGTACATATTTGTAAATTTTCGAATTTGCATTTTGAACCTATCATATTGCTCCTGCAATTTTATTTTCAATCTTAAAAGTTGGCTAAAACAGCATTTTCGAAGTAAAATGGTATATTTCTGCATGGTTTTTGGCCTAAATATCCCTCAGGACCGACCTGCACCTAAAAAAATCTCAGATATTTTGATAGGTTTTGTTCAAAGGAATAAATTAAGAGGGGCAGCCCGGCCCTCGGGTCGAATTTCGCAAAAAAAAAGACAAAAATTTCGGAAACCGATTTCCATTAGAGCGGTCTATAGTTACATCATCAAGTGTAAGTTCTGGATAGCTCAGTAGGTTACACCGCTGGATATTTTACACTGATGTTTTTTGATCCCTGGTTCAATTCCATCTGTGGGCATACTTTTTTTTTTTTAATTAACGGCACTTATAAACACCGTTTTACTATATTTTTTTTTTTATGCAGAATTGTGCATTTTAGTATATTTAACTTCCATCTTCTTCCTTAATTGCACATTTGCTCTTTGAATTAAAGATGGAAAAAAGTATATACTTTACTGCATGTAAAAGCAATCAATCGGAAGTATACCTTAGTGTAAGCACGCTTTGTTTGAGATGAATCATTCACTCTGTGTTACTCGAGACAGGTGCCACGTAAAAAAAATCATGCCGAGCAAAAATATTTGCGTTTGTCTTTCCAGAACATCAATAGGAAATGGTACAATTGTGGGAGAAATACTGCAAAGTAGATGCAGCTCGTTCTTTGCAAAGAGCGTGTGCATTGGTGTCATTTGGTGACATTTTATGCGAAAAATGCAGATGGAAGGTTTATAGATTAGACAAAAATGGGGGTGGGTCAGCTAGAGTTTTCCGTCTCCTTGCCATCCCGGCATCAGGTACGTCCCCTTATACAAAGGATGCAGCTGTTAATACGGAAAAGAGTTCAGTTGAATGTACAATGAATGATGATAGTGTTTGAACGCCTCGTAAAAGTGCATTATTTGTCGCAAAGAGTCAAAGGGTTTGTGACCTTTGAAATTGCGTCATGCAATACTTTCTTTTTTGCCCTTGGTTATAAATAAACGCATATAAAGAACATGTGTCGTATTATAGAGATTAAACTGAAAATAAAATTTAAAGATAATACAGTAAAAAAAAGCGTCCATAACTCATACTGCTCGGACAACGACTGTGAAACCTTTTTTTTTTCAATCACTATACATTATGAGAACTAGATACTAAGAGTTAACTGTGTATGGCCTAGAATCAAGAAGTGGAACGGAAATCGATATGCTTTTTGTAAAGACAGAAACCAATACCGGCCCAATAGATCAAGTCTTTTGTTATATACAAGTGTATCTTTGTAGTTTAAAAGCGACGGTTTAGTATTTTTATTTTTGCATTGATATTCTGTGTATATTCCCGATACATATAAAATATTAATAGCAGATAACCTACGCATGAATGACTTTAACAATCGACCTTTCAGAAATTGAAATCTTTTTTTTTTTCATCGTGTACAATGTGTTTTTTTTTAATTATCACAAATAAAAATAAAAAAAATATATTCTCTGGATTTCTTAAATAGCTTTCACAAGAAGATAAAAATGCATACTCCTCGATGAAAAGAAAATGAATTTGAATGTAGTTGAGTCTATTTGCTATTATGTGCTACAATTCCCGCGTAAAAGGAAAATCAAGACCGTTTTTTATACCAATAAGTGTATCCTATCCTGCAAGTGACAAACAATTTAAAACTTATGTGCTGTTTTTATATCTCACACGAACTTAACTCAAATGAATTCATATAATGAAACACGTAATATAATTTCTTCAAAGTTTTATAGTTAAGAAAAATAAAGTCAGTATTTCTCTGAAAGATAAACAACATATTCATGTGCATTTTACATTACCGCGGATATTGTTATAATACGCCTGAAAAGAATAGCAAACAACATTTCGTGTCCAAATGGTGATGAATAGTCTAGATTAAAGGAGAGAACATGCTTTGGGTCCTATAAAAACCAGGTTCGAATGTGAATAGTTATTTCTTATTTTGTTTTTAATAGATTAGGAAAATCGTTATTATCACTCTGACCAAGAACGGTAAGTGTTCCTACCCTCTTGAAGGACAGGACATCCTTCCGTTAAAACTACGGGGTTTTCTTAACAATACGTTGTCTAGTTTTCAATAACTAGGGAGGAAGTGAGTACTTGGTTTTTTGGTGTATTTTTGTACCGTATATGTGTACTCCTTTTCGACGGACCAATAAGTCACCTTCATAACAGGTCACAAATAAAGAAATATATTTACACTGTATTCTGAGTTTTTAAACCTTGAGTTTTTAAGAAATATGACCGTGTTCATACAGCCATTAACATATGGGTTCCTTTTTCAATTTATTTGGAAGTTCAACTCACAGGATAAAATTCAACACATTAACATAAGTCGTTAGGAACACAGAAGGATCGATTATGTATCAATTGTCGTGCTACTGTAAACCTAAAAAAATAAATTATTCGTTAATAATGTCGTATGATTCTATTATTATTAAAGAATTTGCTATCAACCGGTAATCTTTTTAATGTATTAAAACACATGCAACTAAAGAATTTGAAGATTTTGAGAAATATTTTAACATTGTAAAAATATACTACGATACTTCACATTTAATATCATGGAAAATCCCGATTCTTTGCGACATTTTCATACAAAGTCCTTTTAATGAAACAACCTAAAATTAAAAATACCTGTATTTTAAGTGATAATCTGCACGTAACATATTTTGTTCTTTTGTGCAAGTTGATAAGCCAAATCCACGTGTTATATTGTGTACAAAACTTTGTATGTTTGTATTTAAGATATTCAATCAGTTATAACATGCCTATAAATTCATGTTAGATTAATAGTTTTAGCAACTGGAAACTAAATTTGTTTCCTGTTTAACAAAGACGTGGGAATTTATTTTCTGCACGCCCCTACAGGTTTAATAAAGATTACATCAACATATTTATTAGGCGGTTAATCCCTCTTCAACACTGCCTGATTTACTGAACCTTAACTTTCAGTAACTCTCTGTATCACTGGCTAGGTGCTGAAACATATAGACTGTCTGGTTAAGTGAACCTTAACTTTCGGTAACTCTCTGTATCACTGGCTAGGTGCTTTAACATATACACTATCTGATTAACTGATTAACTTTCAGTAACTCTCTGTATCACTGGCTAGGTGCTTTAACATATACACTATCTGATTAACTGACTAACTTTCAGTAACTCTCTGTATCACTGGTTAAGTGCTTGAACATATACATTGCCTGATTGACTGAACCTTAACTTTTATTAAATCTCAGTATCGATGTCTAAGTGATTTGAAATATACTGTCTGATTGACAGAACCTTAACTTTCAGTAGCTCTCAGTGCTTGGATATACATTGTTTGATTTTATATACTTTCTGGTCGAGTTTTGTGTTTATAACTTCGTTGTTAAAAATTGATGTCCGTTTTGTCTGTCGCACCCATGCATGGAGTAATCGTAATCGAGTAAATGTAATCAATTGTAATGATTACTCCTTTTCAAGTAATCGACAGTAATTTGTAATCGAAGATATTTTCAATTACTTGATATCGTAATTTAATCGAGTACAGCTAAAAATTTCAGTGTAATTATAACTACGTTTTCAATGCATGACTTGATTACTCTTCAAATAAATAATTCGTGATGCACATAAAAATACTCTACGAGTGTTGCTAATAGTTCATAGAATAAAATAAATTATATTTATTCATTATGATTTCATCTTTCGCTTGAAATATAAATATTGGTTCGCATGAGAATATAATCAGTTAATCAGTTGTTCACTCTGTGTTCACACTTGACTGCAGATTTTTAAAATTAATTATCCTACTGTGTCTTAGATTAAGAAAATCACTAGAGCTACATAATGATTGACCATAATTGTTGAGAGAGAGAGAGAAAGAGAAAGAGAGTTATGTTTTGTGTCTATTGTGCAAGAGAAAGAGACAAAAGGGTGTGTACGTAAGTGTAACTAAGTGTGTTTGTCCTTGTCAGAGTTAAGAAATTCACAATGCAGTTAATGAGGTTTTGACCACTCTAATGCTTAGATAACAAGTAAAATAGCCCCAACAAGGATCTATCAAATTGAAGCAATTGCAAGCTCCAAAAACAATTCATTCAAGATATAAAGAAAGGTTTCCACAAAGTTCGTTGCATATTGCCAATAATATTTCATTGTGAAATTTTAATCAATTTCTAATTTTAAAGAAATCAATAACAACAGAATAATTATGATGGTTAAAGGTGCAAGGTCAAGATTCAATTGTTAGCGTTTTAAGATTGAAATATGAAGTCTTAAAATTTCATAATTCATAATAAAAATACCCCTTTTACTCTAAAACCAAATAAACTTGAAGGGTTTATACAATATGTTCAGAAGAGGTATCATTCACATTTTAATGGAAAAAATCAATTATTATTCGATTACAAGTTACTAAGTAATCGACTAGAGGACAAAAATGAGTGTAATCGATTAATAATCGATAACACAAAATTCCCTTTCCTTTAAGTAGTCGTGACCATGTCTGGTTGCACCGTGATATTATGCACATTTCCTTATGGAATACATGTAACACTAATTTTATGCACTGATATACGTGCTGCTTTCAGATGTCACATGAACATAATAGCAATAAAGGATTGTAAGGAAATCTGTTCGTATTTATCAAAATATCTGCTTTCTATATTACAACGGTATTTGTTAAAATACGTCTCAAAGAATAGATAATAAAAGGGTTGCCTTAATAGTGATGTTCTCTCTTGTTAAATAAAGAGAAGATACTTAATCCGTACATAAAGGGAATTGAAGATGAACAGGTAGTCTTTCATTATTATTTTGGAAAACTATTCTTCATTTTCACACTGGCTAGGATAATTTAGGTTTCCTTTTCTATCGATGGACAGGACATCATTTCACCAATACTAGGAAGTTCTTTTTCACAAACTGTTTTCTTTAACGAGAGAGGAAGTGCATTATTTTTTTGTGCATTTGCACGTAGACTCCTTTCCGAAGAATTCATTACAAATGTATACGTCATCTTCATGACAGGTCACATATAATTAAAGGAGTATGTTTTACGGTGTAACCGTTGGTAGGTCGAGTGCAACAGGAACTACACATATAGCGAATCATTGTCATCTACATCCCATAGAATTGCTCCTTCCTTAGACAGTCCCCTACTCTTGAAAAGAATTTAATCAGTAAAATCCGTAAACAATAAATTGATTAAGAATATTAATTTTTTTGGTACCTTGTTCTTATCTGAGTTTTAATTTGTTCACATTTTTCATCAATTATGTTTTTAATTGTCCATTTTTGTATGCTACAGATACCTTTTAGACATGATCCCGTTTTTAAGGTCTATAATATGCATTCCTTTTTAAATGTTTAACCAAATGCTTCCACATATATATTTTAACTGTTTCATTTTTTAAATTTTTTTAAATTCTAATTTATTATAAAATGATGTGGCTGAAATACTAAACAATATCAGATTCTTTAAAATTTCTCCTCACTGTTGGGTCGATAAGACAGTAAAGCATGGACATGTATATCACACTCTTAGCTAAGCCATTAAACAATTAAAACAAAAACTAATTAGCTGAGGGATCGCAATTTACACTAAAATGGTGAGCAATTTACATGAACACGGAGTACCTGTAGATGCCTCTATATTTTCATTGCGGGAAATATAGCGCGAGTTCACTGTCACGTCATACATAACCAGATGCTCGGCTGTCAATGTAAATCTCCGACAAGTGCTTGTCGGAGATTTACGAAGACAGCCAAGCGTCCGATTGAACGAGACTATAGCTCTCTTGGTTCTCACTAAAGCGTGTGCAATACTCAAAACTCAATACTCAAAACGATTTGACAAACGTAACGAAACCGTAAATTCCTAGAAAATTCCGAGCCATTTTGGCACATTTGCTACAGAAGCTCGAAGGAATGCTGGGATGCTTCCAAATTTGTTTGTCTGACGAATATGTAGGTTTAGCTTGATCTTTCCCCATGTACTGGTTGTAAGAGCTCGCTTCCCGCCGCTAAAACATTTACAGGGTCTGGGTTTTTGATAATTTAGTTTTTAATAAAAAGGTATCGTGTTCATATAGGCACAGACAAACCCACTTTGCAATTCAAACAATGTAAACTCTCCCCATAAACCCTTATTTTATCGGCAGAGTGGACTAAGACGCCTAGGCTAGCGAAGATGCGAGCATAGACGCCGCTTCCCCTTGAAAAGTCCTATGTATTTATGATACCTGTTCCGAACAAATGATAAACTTGAACATATATTAAACAATCTTATATAAATGGCATTAAATGACATTTTAGATTGCCATCAATAGGTCTAGATTTCTTTCATTTTAATAATTTTATATAACGAAATTAATCACTCTAATTATTGAGTGTACAAATATTTGCATTCTTTGCACCTTAAACGAGGCCAAGTACAGTTCAAGTGCGCATGACTTTGCGCATCTTTTTTATTTTCAATCAACCGTATGTGCAAAGTTATCACTTTCTTTTGTACTGTGTTTTCATACAAAATTAATATTTTATATAACAATTATTAGTTGAGAAATAGATTTTATGACTTCGAAAGGGGAAAAAGCTAAGATGGCACTTAGACATCATCGTTTCCACGTATTTTAAATTATGCATAAAACATAAAGAAAAAAGTATGATTCGCTCATTTATTTTCGGCGGCGATGGATTTCGAAATGAGAATTTATTGACAGAGTATTAGAGAAACATATTTTTATTTTAAAAGTGTTAATTCGCTAAAAATTATTTTTTATATTCCATACATACCGCAACATGCCCATTTTTGGGGGAAAAACCCTTTTTAATAGTATTCTTGGACAAAATCACTAGGTAAACATTTTTTTTTTAAAATTTCATAATTTGGTGACCTTTTACAATAAATTTCATATTTTTGAAAGAATAAGAAATCCCCAGGGCCAAAATACAAAAGATATGTGGAACTTGTGAAAATCTAGCGCCTTTTCAACAAATTCCCATAGGGTCCCATCGTGAAAATTAATAACTTTTGAGACGACCTTCTATGAAATCAGGGAGGTAAATAAATTTTTTTGATCTAAAAATAATTGATATTGACGCAAGTCTACATGTAAGAAATTTTATCAAATATCTAAGGTAAAAATAATTAGGCTTGGCCTTGTTAAACCGCTTTAAACCGCATGTTTTAACTGTATTTGATCGTAAAGTTGCAAAATTTATTGAAATAAATATAAATAATAATGTAATTATTACTTTATAGTGGGGGCTCAAAAGGCCGTGGGTCTGGGTGGGTCTGGGTGCCGCCTTGAAGCCCCCAGTGGGTTCAGGAAGCTACCAGGTTTTGGTGGATTTTTTAAAAACACTTTCTTGAGCTAATCTAGCCATACTTGGCATATTATAAGACCGATGAATAACAACAAAAACTGATTTACTCTAATAATACTATTTTTTAAAATTTTGATCATAAAAAAGGGGACTGGGGTCCCACTCCCTTTAAATCTGCCAGTGCCAACATTAACACTGAATCAGAAAGAAAAGCACTGAAGAGGGATTTCCCACCGGAGTACCGACCAACCCAGTTAATGTCCTCCACTAATATAAGTGTCAAATTTTAAGTTTATATGTTCTTCTATAAGGAAAAATATTAATAAGTTTTAAAAGTCATGTAGGTTTTACATGTAACACTCCACTGTTGATGCCTTTTTGCAACTGACCACTAAGAACGTCTGCGCTGATGACTGTTTAATCAATCTGTACCTGGATTGCTTGCATTATATATTTATTGTGAAACTGAATAAACAATTCCGATATGTGTAACGATCATGAGTGAACATTTAGAGCTTACATTCCGAAGTTATATTTCATTTCTAAATGCAGTAACAGATCTGTCGAAACTGTCCATCATAATACCAAGGCATCCGGGTTTGGAGCCTACCGCATGATTACGAGACATGGCTTACGTGCAATATTTAAAAAGGTCATATAGCAACATACATTAGTGCATGATTTTAAAGGTTTATACAAAGGTTTTATTGAAATATGCAATATATTACTTATTATACAGCATTAAAACTATCGAACGCGGACACAGGTACCTGATGACAGTTTGTTTACAAAAACTTAATTTGGGTTTTACCATGCCATCATCCTGTGTAGAGGGGGTTGGGGTTCAAGAGTCGGAGGAATCTCAGATTATCTATACCTTAGCTCCAGGGGCCAAAATTTTTGGTAATAAGAGACCTGCAGGCCTTTAATGGTCAATCTTTTATTATATTCACAGTTTCATTTATAATGCACACATAATACATTCAGCTTATTTCTACAATTAATGTACATAATATTAAAATAGATTTCCTAAAATAGGACATCTATTTCATTCAATATTGCCAAGTGACAATTTACCATATAGTTTTCAAGATGAAGTTAAAATTGTTAATGTATGACACACAGCAATTACCCTAAGTAGAAATACATGTTCAATATATTGCCATACATATATTTACCCCC
>WFKH01002636.1:46787242-46803843 GCA_016163765.1 Magallana hongkongensis | reverse complement strand
GGGGTACAGGCCCTAGGGTGGGGTCAATATGGCCGAAAAGTGAAAATTTATTGATTTAATATTTTTTCTGTACAATCACAGTCATGGGAGATAAAGTCGTGCATTGTCATTATGTTAATAATGTCATGATGTTAAATTGTGAAATTCACTGCCAGGGCATGGGGCAGAAGTTGTGGCTTTTCATCGGGGGGGGGGAGGGGGGGGGGGTAAATATATGTATGGCAATATATTGAACATGTATTTCTACTTAGGGTAATTGCTGTGTGTCATACATTAGCAATTTTAACTTCATCTTGAAAACTATATGGTGAATTGTCACTTGGCAATATTGAATGAAATAGATGTCCTATTTTAGGAAACCTATTTTAATATTATGTACATTAATTGTAGAAATAAGCTGAATGTATTATGTGTGCATTATAAATGAAACTGTGAATATAATAAAAGATTGACCATTAAAGGCCTGCAGGTCTCTTATTACCAAAAATTTTGGCCCCTGGAGCTAAGGTATAGATAATCTGAGATTCCTCCGACTCTTGAACCCCAACCCCCTCTTTATGAATGAATATTTTTCAAACATCAAACAATAAAAGCAGGGAAATAGTCAGAGGAGTCTCAGTTTAATTAGAATTTAAAATGAAGCTTAAAATGCAAACATGAGACTCTCTGACATGTCAATCTGAGGAATATGGGACTCAGGTGACCTTCAAGGCCCGAGGGCCTATTGTTTGCTGATATATGCTCTTACAATGTTGTTTAAAACGGTAAAAGACGCAAAGTTAGACAACGAAGGTATATATTAAAGAAGTAAGACACTCATGCAGCACTACTAGAATTTATCAAATCAAAAAATGCTTCGGTGTTTTTGATTAATTCTATTGATATAAAAAATTATCAAAAATTAAAATAGCAGTATATAGCAAACAGATAATGCAGCAAAACTTCTTACAGATGACGGTCTTGGTTGTTAATTTGTCGTGATTTTGATCCTATCAACGATACTCTATCGTTTTTATCAGCTCTTTAATTTTTTAACATAATACACTTACTCATTGTACTTAAATGCTGAAGGGCGTCTTAGAAGATTTAATCACGTACCAACCAAGTTCATATCCCAATGAACTTTTTAAAATTGCTGTTTATTACTTATGTTTACGTTTGAAAAAGACAAATCGTTCAGCACTGTTAAAATTACCGAGATTTTATGTGTACAAGCGACAAGCGATAAGCGCGTGCTATGATCATTGTGACGTCATGAAAAAATTCATAAATAATTGAAAGTTTTCGCTTTTCTATAGGTTCATATAAGGAAACACATTTACAGAATTGAACGTTTTTGCTATTTAATGGGTTCTTATATGGAAAAGTATTTGCAAATGTTAATATGATTTTTGAACAGATCATGTATCTTAATATGGTTGAAACGGCAATTCAGCATAGGATTATGAACATCATTTTAGTTCATTATGAAAAATTTGTCAAATTTTAACATATTCATCTTTTAGTCGTTTATTTGCATTTTTCTTTTTACTCACAAGTCTTTTCTCTATCGTTTTATGTCTTTTGATTGTTCAAAATGATATTTCACTATTTTTTTATATTTTGTTCTTGTTTTTTTTTTTTTTTTGTAGATACAATAAATATGAACCGTTTCCCATGCTTCTTCAAAACACTTGTATATTTTCTCCTTTTTCATCAAAATCGTGCCTACCGTATGTATATTTAAATTATAAGATCTCATTGTATTGACAATTTATGGAAAGAATGATGAAAACAGTTCTATTAAAAAACGATTACAACTTTAAACAAAGTAATGAATCTCAAGCCGTTTTAAGTATAGAAAAAAATATTGGTATCAACAAACGCGCGCTTTTCCGATCCCAGGAAATGATTCTATATTAAAGAAAACTAATAATAGTGAACAATTTCATTGCTTTATGTTGTTTAATCAGATTCATTTTTTATGGTTTGTAATACTTGATCATTCATATCAAACAGTTTACGTTAGTACTGAAGTGACAAATACCGCGAATGACTTTGGCATAGGATCGACGATCATATTAAAATATTTCATGTAATTATGTTAGCTATCTTTTATTACTAAAGGTTACCTTGTTGCTCGCAATGTAACAACTGCAACCCAGAGTTCCACCTACAAATCCTTTTCCGCCAACCGGACTATCGACGGTTATCCGGACAGACTAAGGATTGTTGACGGTTCTTGTTCACACACAGATTTTAACCAGACTAACGCATGGTTAAGGATAAACCTAGACAAGGTTTACAACGTGAAAGAAGTACGCTTTTGGTATCGAAATGATCGTAAGTAAACGGTACTCAATAAGAACCTTACACATAAGTAAGAAATTTAAGGTTGAAATAAAAAAAATCTTCAAGATTTAAACGTTTCTCAACCATTTTTTTACATTGTCCCAAACGATACTTCAGCATTTCAGTGCACATGTAATGCCAGGATGCATAATTAATAAGAAACTAGAGCTTTCCTTACTTATGTTTTAAACTGACTAAGAAAAGCATAATTCTTTCCTTGTAAAATTAACGTGTAGCCTTTTTTTTTTGGCGAGATACAAATTATGTCAAATTTGGCGGATTTGGGCCTACAAAGTATTCCATTAACTTTGATGGATACGACTTCAGTGACTTTATTTCCCTTAACTAAGAATCTAATGCCAGTTTATTTCTAACATCTGATAAATATATGCACTTAAGCAAAAGTTATATGTCGTCAATACAAGGCGAAACATTTTGATGTCCGATCATAGCTACACCTACTTCAATATTTTCAACAAATATGAATTATAGTACCTAATATATGCTTTAGAAGCTTATTAAAGGTAAAGTTTAGTTTCCTTAATATAGAAGAAGCCATTAATCAGGCATTTATCTGCACCTGAGGTAAATGGCATGTCTTCACAACAGACCACAAGCTAACATCGTTGTCACTGGAGTTAACTACATATTTTAAGTGAGAAAGTGAAATAGTGTTTAAACAATTAACTTCTGAATTATAGGACCGTTTTTACATAAGTTTTGTATTGATTATGAGTAAATGTACATTTGTATCTGTAACACTGTATGCATGTAAAAATTGTCTTATTTTTGTTTAGTTATCATTAGCTCCAAAAACTACATGCTTGTCAACACAACCTTTATATAAATACTCAATTGTCATGAATTATCAAAAATCGCAAAACAAGTCGTTTTTTGTTTTCTCTTATAAAATACATTTAAATGACATTAAAATACATATTATTTTAGCCTACCAAAACGTTTGATTATATATCATATACTCTGCATCAAATGTATGGCATTTACAAATCAAGATGACTCATGATCGGTCGAATTTATAAAGTTATATTTGTTTATTTGGTCGTGAAAGATCTAGAATTTATTAAATTAAAAAAATCAATTACAAAATAGTACAAAGTTTGTGTAAATGTTCAATTTTGCAGGAGGTAGCGATCTGTTAAACACCATTAGACTGCATTATTACTCGTTGTTTTTCTACAATTCATCGGGGTATGGGATAAAATGCCATGAAGATCGCACAAATTTCCAGACACCTATTCCTACACCATCGACTGTGGAATGTAAAAGTAAAACTAGTAGGATTCAATTTTTTACGTTCCAGCCAAGTCCCTATGACGGCAAACAAGTCTTCTTAGAAATTTGTGAAGTACAAATTTATGGTATGTTCGTAAAAAAAATGGTATATATGCAGCTATATTTTGAAAGTGAATGTGGTATGATGTAGTTTTAAACGAATACTTTACAGGATGTGATGTAAATCAGTACGGGGAAAACTGTACAGACTGTAACGCCAAGTGTACTGAGTGCCATATAACAAAAGGCTGTGTGTCATGCCAAGGAAAGTTCACCGGAAGTACTTGCGAGTTATGTCCACCGGGATATATGGAAAGCAACTGTGGTAAGACTCTGGTACTATCCAACAATAACTATTTATATTTTGGGACATTGTTTAACCTCTTGCCGTATATTCTTTAATTCTTGTGAACGTTGTTTTGGATAATAAAAGAAACTTAAGTTGAAAATTCAAAAAAATTTTTACAGACACTCCATGTACAACTGGTTGGTATGGACATAATTGTAGCATGGAATGCAGTGGCCACTGTTTTGATGATGATACGTGTTTTCATGTGAACGGTAGTTGCGTAAAAGGGTGTGCCCCTGGATACAGAGGACCAACTTGTTCTGAAGGTACGTTCATTAAAGAGACTAGAAGCCTGTTTAAAATTTCTTTCTAACCTGTTTATGGTTTTTAATACAGCGCATTTATTAAAGATACATATTGCAATTGATTCACTTCAAAACGACATACAAATAGAAAAAAGATCAGCTGTATAAAAGTCATAAATGTTAACCATACATTTAATGAGCAGCATTGAACAAATAACGTGATTATATCAGTACAGAAAATTTTGGACATTATTTTTCAACGTAACACAGTTTGGGAAATGATTTGAATTTAGTATGATCTTAAGCTTTAATTTTTTTATTAATCAATAAACTTTTTTGTAGAATAACCGTCTAGGTCTTGAATTCCGTGTAAATTGGAGAAGCAAATTTTTGTTTATGGTTAACCCTCTTTTAGAGTGTCCTTCAGGGACTTATGGATCCCAGTGTAATGGTACTTGCGAAGATAGTTGCAAGGATAAGATGTGTCATTCCGCTACAGGGATGTGTACCTTGGGCTGTATTGATGGGAAGATCGGTGACACATGCAGACAAGGTTTGTCTATATTTATTTTTGCATTATTTGTGGAATGAAATAAATTTCGATGGATGTTATACAATAAAAATAACTATAAAGTTGACTTCTTATAAACCGCGAAGCCGTAAACTGTATACTAGGTCTTTATTGTTTGAATTGTTCAATAAAAGAATATTTTATTCTTATTTCGTACTGTTTTAATCAATTCTAATTGTAATATTCAATTTACGTGTGGAATGAAATGCATGATCACTATTTTTTGGTGTTTTTTTTCATGTATGATGACAGTTTATAATGTTAGTTTGATTTAAGGAATGAATTCAATATTTATTTGTTTTATACGATTTAAAATGGTTTAGGGCAGTTTAAGCTTTATAAATCGCTAAGCGGTTTATAAAAAAGCGTAAACTGTCCGAAAAAATTTTATATCGTATAAAACTAACAAATACTAAATTCATTGCTTATCATTTAATTTTTTGTAATTAGTTGTTTCGAAAAAACAGTCATTTGACATTTAAAATGACATCAAATTGTACAAAATTCAAACGTAACGTCAGGCAGATTGATACGTTTTTGACGTTAGTTAACTGTGATGTAGGCAACATTCTTTATACGATATAAAAACATTTTTTTAGCCAATCAGATATCGCGTTACAACCAGAATTAAATTATTAAAATGGAATTGTCACGAAGATAGCAATATTTTTTACAAACCAATTCACATCCCTCGAAATTTGTTTTTATATTTATTAAGGAGATAATAAACATCAATTTAAAAAAAAAGAAAGATATCTCTAAATCCCAACAAATGGAAATGCTTGTGTAAATAGGAATTGCATGACGAGGTTTAGTTCTATACATATTTTGGGTCGCTTTTTTATGGCAAAAACTGTTGGAAATCCAGAGATGACGAAAATGAAATTCAAATTTAATTACAATATGTAAAATGTGATTCTCTTAATTTCTTTGTAAACTAAACTGGTGAAAAGAAAATTTAGATCTTCAATACTATAATGGAAAAAAAAAATAAACACTTTGCATTTTACGAGTAGCTTGAAACCTCTTTGTAAATGAAATAAATGGTCATTGGGGACAACCAGTGGAGCTCTGAGAAGAGTATTTGCTGTTAGTTACATGTAAATGTACTTATTTGTTTGTATTTTCATTATATAAACACAGAAAAATTAATACATTCCACTTTACACAAGGCTATATATAGATAATAAATAACATTTAAAAATTGTTTCTATTACAAATTTATGTACTAAATTTTAAAGCACCTACACTCCCGATGCAATGGCTTTATTAAAAAAAACCGCAAAAAGAAGAAGACACGGTTTCTTCCATTTTATACCATTCAGCTAGAAAACTGCATAAAAATCCAGAACTTACAGTAGTATTACATATTCTGTTTTCATGAGGGGAATAATGACATCAACAATATTTAACATGAACAATGAAACAAAAGTTACACAGTTGTTGGTCCCCAAAAAAATTAATAGATGGCAAAACTTGCATGGATGACTCCTGAGAGTACAACTTTACCTATAAATAACATGTAAATGTGAGAACAAAGGATATTTTTGAAAAAAATATAATATATGAATTTTTAAAAAAAATGTTATTCAAGATGGTGGTGAATATTCTTTGCCATTTTGAACATTGCGCCAAAATAATCTATTCTGATAAAAAACAAATCATTTCAAATTAAGAAAATTCTTTAAAATATTGCTAAAAAGGTAAATCAAATGGTTTTTTTTGTGCAACTGGTCCTTTTTATCTTCTTTTTCTTCTTTTTAACTTAAGATTGTTCGGATCTTTGATACGTTGACGTAATGTGTTGAGTGATGTATGTTTACTAATAGGTCATCATTATATATATAGATTGAGGGCTCGACCTTTAGCGCAAGGAATAAATATATAGACGGATCTAACTGTGCACGGTTTTTTTTAATGAATTTACATGTACTGACGCAATCGGCAGTGAAAATGCGATTTTTTTTTTTGGCTTTGTCCTACAAAGAGTCACATCGTAAAACATTTTTCTGATTGCATGTGAGCGCTGGGAGCGGCCAAAAGATAACGAAAATAAAACGTGTTCAAACACAAAAACATTATTTAGTTAGCATACAATACATCTAAAAATGCTTTACATCTTGTAACTATTACTTTTATAATATTAAACCAGTGTGCCCTGGTGGCTATTTTGGACGGAGATGCTTGGAAGAGTGTGGTAGATGTGTAAACGACACGTGTGATCACGTGAACGGTTCGTGCAGTGGACCGTGTCAGGATGGATGGGCGGGGGAGAGATGTCTATTGGCCAAAGGTAGTGCTGATAAACGTTGGATCCTGCGATCAAATGTCTTTAAAAAATTTTCTAAAGTATTTTTTAATCTACACACACAACTTAATTAAAATTCAAAACAATAATTTTGGTCTATATGCTTCTTTCGGCGCTGCGATGTATTTGATATGACTTTTCTGCACTGAAAAATAACTTTTACATAAACCACTTTTTCCTCTATAGTTTTTTTTTATCTGAATACCATTGCAGCAAATACAGATTTATTCTATTTAAAAAAAATAAAATTGAAATCATTATAAATAATAAGTTCACAACGGCTTCACCTAAGTAATATTTTGACCTGCTTGCACCAATAGAATGCTATTTTTAGTCGTTAACCATTCAACATGCAAAGAAATTATTTAAAACCTCAAACATTTTTTTCAAATTATAATCGACTTGTCAGAAAATTTTTTAAATTTAGAAAATAAAACCAGAAACATGAGTCTATGATGTCAAATTTGAGATATGGCATGATATAGCTAGTTTTATGCAAGAATTGGAGTTCATTTCTTGTTGAATTTTATGAAATATAAGCTAAATATGCCAATATATGTTGATAGAAATATTTTTAAAAAAATGTTATCATATGTCTTCTGGAACAACATAAAGATATCCCAATGCACAGACTATCTGGAAATTTGGTCTGCTCTTCAAATTAGGGTAAAAAAGTAACGGTACTCTAGAACCACTGACTTATGGTTATGAAAAAAGTTCAATTTCTTCTTAAAAACCTTCCGCCTTAAAATATAGTCCTTTACTAAACTCTGTAAATATATATAGTTTCCCTTAACTATCTTATTCAATATACGTCTTTTATTTGGCATTGTAAAATATGAATTTACAAGTAGAATTAATATATGATGCATAATTTTCAGACAAGAGGTCACCCAAATAAACCTCTTTAAGATCATCTCTACTGAAATTAATGATGTTATTTTTATCTAATTTTAAAACATTTGGTCGAAAGACGGCAGATAGGGCGGGTAGTTAATACCATTCTTTATTATTTTTTTCTTAATTGCGAAATAATATCAAACATTTTCTGGTAAATACATCATTCAAAAATATTGAATTACAACCAATGGATTGTATGTTAAGATATTTATGTTTGCTTTCAAATAAATGATATGATTAGAACTTTATAAACGCTTTAAAACATGTAAAATGTAGATTTATTTAGTAAAATTTAGTATAGAAATATAAACGAGTTATAATGACGTCATAATTAAAGCTTGATATCGTTAAGATGCTTTTGTCACAAACATCAATTGCAATAAATATATTCGGTATATCTTAACAGATTTCTCTTCAAAAACATATTTTTCTTCTAAATTTATCACTTCTTATTATTGCTGGAGCATTGGGTATATTCAATATGTAGTATAAACATATTTTTTAAAATAAAAAGATTTATTTTTTAAATATTAAACACTTCTGAAAACTTTTTTCATCTTTATTTTATTATTTTTTCAATGGTTTTATACTTGAACATGTTTGCATCTACTTAACTAAACAATAAGGGTAAATCAACACTATCATTAAACAATTTGCAACAGTTTTATTGCAAAAAGTAGTAAATCAAAAACATAAACTCATGGAAAAAGAATTTAAGAAAATAATCAATTTACTTTAGATGATTTAGAATCGCCTGTAGAAAGTTCGAACAGTTTCCTACTGGAAGCGGTGGCTGGAACAGGAGCATTGGTGGCTGTAATAGCTGTAGCTGCTACCTTAATTCTTTGGTAAAATTCATCTACATAAATTCGTTGATACATGTCTTTATTCATCTACCTTAATTCTTTGGTACATGTCTTTATTGATTTGCTTTAATTCTTTCATACATGTAAATATTCATCTTTTAAGTCAAATTATATTTTGATTACTTTTGCCGATGTAATTTAAAAAAAATGTATTATCAGATATATTTGTATACCTGAATATTTTTGCAATAATCTAATATTTGGATTTCTTGTTCACCTCGCAAAAAATATAACATGTAGAAATTTTATCCAGTATTGTTCGTTGATTGCAAAACATGGCTAACACGAATAAAATAAGATTGAATATTTACCCTCATGTTCGCAGATTTTGAGAACACACAAATGAACGGTAATTTTATAAAGAATGGAATTTGTTTTTGTAGGCTACAACATAAAAAAGCACACCGCACTAGAAAAAATTCCGAGCATTCTGATGAAAAAGGTCAGTCATGTTCTTCAATGTTCTAGCGAGTTCAGATGTGTATCCTGTGTAAGGTTAATGACTGTCGTACATTTGGAGAATGTCTAAGATTTTATAATTAAGATTCACTTATTTCCTCGTATACGTCTTGTGTTCATAACCGACCTTTCTTAATACCTACTGTATGACGATTCAGAGATTTTAAAGGGTTAAGGTATGACTTTTTCCCCAAGAGAATCAATGTTCAACTGTCTTTGTCACATGACTGTTTAAACCAATCAAATTACGCTTTGATTATAGTTATTACAAAAAGGTATACTATTATCTTATTATCTTTATTGTGCTTTTTAAGGTTTTTAATGGCAATCATATTTTTTCAGATCTTGGAAGAAGGCTATCCCTACACCCTAAAACATGGTAAATGGAATATTACATTTTGATTTCAAATATTTTGTAATGTAAATTTTGCATGTCTCCTTGAGCAATTATCGTAGCAAATATAATTTTTTTTTGTGATCTTAAAGCGGGATATACGAGAATCAGCACGGTCTTTCGACTGCAACAGAAAGACAAAATAATCCTACAGGCGAGCTGCCCAACTCCACAGACCGGTATAACACATCTATTCGTTTTTATCAATGTCAAGTTGAACTTGAAAACATACTTGAATCATTTTCCTTAAATCGCTAAAGAAATATTTAATGGTTTTTGTTTTAATTAACGCTTTCCTAATTTCTTTTTTTCATATTAGACCATGGTACGAAGTCATAAACAAGAATGAAATATCAGCAGACGAGTACGACACTTTGGAATTTTAAGAATTTTTTTTTTCTAAAAAAATGCCTTTACATTTACAACATTATATTAAGTAAAATGCAATGCATACATTTATTATATTATTTATATGTTTTCTTTAAATGTATTTATATAACAAATATACATGCAATTTTTATCTTTGAGAAAAGTTTCTTTTGGTAAATGGAGAAGCACTGTCCTACACTTCTCATGCGTATTATGCATAATGGTGAAGGAAATATGAATATTTATTCTCCCAAGAAAAATCATATTTCCCGAGGGCATCCCCGAGGGAAAAATAATTTTTCTGGGGCAATAGATATTCATATTTTCCTCGCCAACATGCAATAAACTTTTTGATATACCGTAAAACATATGACTATACAAATACGTTAAGTTCTAATAGTTTTCGATTTTTAAATAACAATAACCTTATAAATGTTAAATAATCGATGTTATTTTTTCTCTTTTCTTTCATATATTAGAATCATTCATAGTTAAAATGGGTTTTTTTTAATAGTAAAATTAAATGAATAAATATTTTAGATTTTATCATATTTTTTGAACCGTGTGCTCATATTGGCTTTTATCATACCATAGGAATGAAAAACCCGATATTTTCGAAGAGGTCGAATAAAATATTTATTCCACGAGAGACACGAGAATTTTGTTCGTATAACCAGATAACCATACTGTGAACGTTATCAGTACTAATTGCTGGTATGACAAATATAGTCATGAATAGCTTTGATATCTATATATTGCGCAATCGTTATTTTTGATGCAAAGTGATGAAATGAACTTTGTAACCGAACAATGACTTTTTGTTAGCATAGCCAAATTATATTGCATAGTAGTCTTGAATTATGTTATGCATCCAGGTACAGGATGAGGGCATGGTAAAATCCAAACTAAGATTTTGTTAACAAGTTGTCATCAAGTGTCATATTCGGAAACCCTGTTTCCGCGTTTGATAGCTCTGATGCTGTATAATTAGTCACGTATTGCATGTTTTTATAAAACCTTTGTAACCTTTAAAATCATGCACTCATGTATGTTGATATATGATCTTTTAATATTGCACGTAAACCATGTCTCAAAATCATGCAGTAGGCTCCAAACCCGCATCCCTTGATTTTATGATGGACAGTTTCGACAGATCTGTTACTCTTTTAAAAACAAAATACAACTTCGGAATGTAAGCACTAAATGTTTACTCATGATCGCCAAAGGTGGACAGAACCAATCCAAACTGCCGGTCATTGTAAACCCATGTATAATGATATTGATGGAGTTCGTTGGACAGACTACTTTGAGAGACTTAAGTCACGTGACTTTCTAGAGCAATCAGATGGCGACTAATATATACTTATCATATAAAGGTATAATGACAGCATTTAAAATATTTTGGAAGTTTGATTAAAAGCGTTATGTCATTCAAAACATACTAGCCACTTGATGCATAAATGTAACCGATTTAGTATATTTTTAACTATACCTAACACCATTGAGTGACATAATGATTTTTCTTAATTTCTAATTAAATGTTTGTTTTATCTTTAATCAAGATTATTTGATTTTATATCAAATATCTATTCAGTTAATATAAGAATTATTTATTCAATTACACAATAAATATATCATGCAAGCAATCCAGGTACAAATTAATAAAACAGTCATCAGCGATGACGTTCTTAGTAGTCAGTTGCAAGAAGACATCAACAGCGGAGTGTTACATGTAAAACCTACCTGACTCTAAAAACTTATTAATATTTTTCCTTAAAAAAGCAAATATACACATAAAATTTAACTTTTTTATTTTAGTGGAGAATAGTTATTGGGTTGGTAAGTATTCCGGTTGGCAATCCGTCTTTAGTGCTTTTTAGTCTGATTCAGTGTTAATGTCGGCACTGGCGAATTTAGAGGGGGGGGGCCCCCCCCCCCCCCCCCGCCTCCTTTTTTGTGATCAAAATTTAAAAGAAAATAGTAGTTTTACAGTAAATCAGCTTTTGTTGGTATTCGATCTTATAATTTGTCAAGTATAACTAGATTAGCTCTAAAATGTGATTAAAAACCCAAAACTTCCTATACCCACTGAGGGCCTCAAGGCGGCCCCCAGACCCCCGGCCTTTTGAGCCCCTTTTCAAATCCTGGATCCGCCACTGGTTGGGATTCATTGAAACAACATCTAACTGTAAATAACTGTAAGTGGAGTTATATTTCTTCCTTTTCTTTTTTTTTTTTTTAAATTAATTTGTGGTTTTTTTTCTAAAATTCGAATTTGTATATTTTGCATCTTTGGGATCATTAACAAAATAACTCATGACTTGTGACCAAACTCGTATATTCATTTCAATCTATAAACCATACATTGTAACTCTCAAAGGTAAAAACAAAGGCACTTTAAAGTAATGATTACATTATTTATTATATTTATTTCAATAAATTTTGCAACTTTACGATCGAATACAGCTTAAACCTTGGTTTTGACCTTCAAAGTCATAAAATCACTATTTCTCCACTAATAAATGTTACATATAATATTTATTATGTATAAACACACAGTATAAAAGAAAGTTTAAACTTTGCACATACGGCTTAATGAAAATTAAAAATGCGCAACGTCATGCGCGCTAGACCTGTACTTGGCCTCGTTAGCAGGACAAAGAAAGCCAATATTTGTACACTCAATAATTACAGTGATTAATATCGTTAAAATGAAATATTAAAATGAAAGAAATCTAGACCTATTCATAACAATCTAAAATGTCATTTGATGCCATTTATATAAGATTGTTTAATACATGTTCGAGTTTATCATTTGTTCGGAACAGTTATCATAAATACATAGGACTATTCAAGGGGAAGCAGCGACTATGCTCGCATCTTCGCTAGCCTAGACGTCTTAGTCCACTCTGCCGATAAAATAAGGGTTTATGGGGAGAGTTAACATTGTTTGAATTGCAAAGTGGGTTTGTCTGTGCCTATATGAACACGATACCTTTTTATTAAGAACTAAATTATCGAAAACCCAGATCCTGTAAATATTTTAGCGAGTGCAGCTGGTCGGCGGGAAGCGAACTCTTACAACCTGTACATGGGGAAAAATCAAGCTAAACCTACATATTCGTCAGGCAAACGACTTTAGAAGCATCCCAGCATTCCTTCGAGCTTCTGTAGCGAATGTGCCAAAAAATGGCTCGGAATTTTCTAGGAATTTACGGTTTCGTGACGTGTGTCAAATCGTTTTGAGTATTGCACACTTTTTAGTAAGAACCAAGAGAGCTATAGTCTCGTTCAATCGGACGCTCGGCTGTCTCCGTAAATCTCCGACAAGCTCTTGTCGGAGATTTACGTTGACAGCCTAGCATCTGGTTAAACGAGACAAAAAGGGCTATTACTTTTGTATTCTGTCAAGAACCGTAAACAAAGCAAAAAAAAAAAAAAAGATTATGTATGACGTCACAGTGAACTCGCGCTATATTTCCCGCAATGAAAATATAGAGGCATCTACAGGTACTTCGTGTTCATGTAAATTACTCACCATTTTAGTATAAATTGCGATCCCTCAGCTAATTAGTTTTTGTTTTAATTGTTTAATGGCTTAGCTAAGAGTGTGATATACATGTCCATGCTTTACTGTCTTATCGACCTAACAGTGAGAAGAAATTTTAAAGAATCTGATATTGTTTAGTATTTCAGCCACATCATTTTATTGGAATAAAAAAAAATTTAAAAAATGAAACAGTTAAAATATGTATGTGGAAGCATATGGTTAAAAAGGAATGCGTATTATAGACCTTAAAAACGGGATCATGTCTAAAACTTATCTGTAGCATACAAAAATGGACAATTAAAAACATAATTTATGAAAAATGTGAACAAATTAAAACTCAGATAAGAACAAGGTACCAAAAAAAAAAATATTCTTATAAATATTATTATAAATAATAATTTATTGTTTACGGATTTTACTGATTAAATTCTTTTCAAGAGTAGGGGACTGTTTAAGGAAGGAGCAATTCTATGAGATGTAGATGACAATGATTCGCTATATGTGTAGTTCCAGTTGCACTCGACCTACCAACGGCTACACCGCAAAACATACTCCTTTAATTATATGTGACCTGTCATGAAGATGACGTATACATTTCTAATGAATCCTTCGGAAAGGAGTCTACGTGCAAATGCACAAAAAAATAATGCACTTCCTCTCTCGTTAAAGAAAACAGTTTGTGAAAAAGAACTTTCTAGTATTGGGGAAATGATGTCCTGTCCATCGATAGAAAAGGAAACCTAAGTTTTCCTAGCCAGTGTGAAAATGAAGAATAGTTTTCCAAAATAATAATGAAAGAGTACCTGTTCATCTTCAAATCCCTTTATGTACGGATTAAGTATCTTCTCTTTATTTAACAAGAGAGAACATCACTATTAAGGCAACACTTTTATTATCTATTCTTTTAACAAATACCTTTGTAATATAGAAAACATATATTTTGATAAATACGAACAGATTTCCTTACAATCCTTTATTGCTATTATGTTCAGGTGACATCTGAAAGCAGCACGTATATCAGTGCATAAAATTAGTGTTACATGTATTCCAAAAAGAAATGTGCATAATATCACGGTGCAACCAGACATGGTCACGACTACTTAAAGGAAAGGGAATTTTGTGTTATCGATTATTAATCGATTACACTCATTTTTGTCCTCTAGTCGATTACTTAGTGACTTGTAATCGAACAATAATTGATTTTTTTTCCATTAAAATGTGATTGATACCTCTCCTGAACATATTGTATAAACCCTTCAAGTTGATCTGGTTTTAGAGTAAAAGGGGTATTTTTTATTATGAATTATGAAATTTTAAGACTTCATATTTCAATCATAATACTCTAACATTTTATAATTTCTACTGCTTATTCAGATTCAAATGTCAAATTATAAATATTATAGAAAGCTCAGTATTTTAAGTTATGTAAACAGGGTTTTTTTTTCTAATTTAAGACAAATTTTTCTAATTTGTATTGTTAAAAAACCCAGTAGTTTTAACGGAAGGATGTCCTGTCCTTCAAGAGGGTAGGAACACTTACCGTTCTGGGTCAGAGTGATAATAACAATTTTCCTAATCTATTAAAAAACAAAATAAGAAACTAGAGCCGAGCTCGTTGCAAAGCAACGAGGAGGTTTTCCGTTGCAGCTTCGTGTCGAAAATGGATTGTCAAGACGATAATAGTCATGATGTTATATACTAGTGCTTATAAATGAGTAAATGGATGGCATGTATCAGCCCCTTATTGAAGAGGACAGCAATTCCAATCCAGCAATAATTCAGTCAAGTAAAAACACATGGTTTCTCTTCTTAATATATTTGACAGCGTATTAATTATTAAAATGTGTGCGAAATATATGCAAGAAGAATTTATCAGCAACTGCTTAACAGCAAATGCCATATTTGTAATAATAAATTTTTCTCCGCAAAGAGATTGACCGATCAAAAGATTTTAGATCCTATTTCATTGGGATCTTGAACTTCTCAGATAGCCCTGCTTTATTAAAGGATGAGACATTGAAAATCACGTTGCGTAACTATTCACTGAAAAAAATAGTTCAAGGTCACAGCACAACCCTTACTTTTTCTGGTGAAACTAAAACTGGATTTTACAAAAGAAGGAGACAGCATAGAATAGACATCTGTTTCACTGATGTCTGTTATGATTTTGACCTTTGAATTATAAACTAAGTTTATGGTCACTACACACTTATAAACCACAAGTACTGTTTGCAATGATCTATATTTTTGCCAGGAGAGAGAACACACGGTCCAGACTACAGTGTATACAGTGCTATGATATTGACTCTCTACAATCTCTAGAATTTATTGAAACTTTACACAGTGGTCTGTGATATAACCATGACATTTAAGAATTATCGATATCTTGATTCAAGTTCACTGTACATCCTTGACGTATGAATATATGGTCTGGACACCTGACCTCCACCCTTTTACCTAGAAACTTGGTTTGAGGTCACTACACACTCTATATTCGAAAGGCACTTTATGGATAAAGTATTAGAAGTACATGTAAGTTAAATGTACACAGACCCTATTACAGAGAAATTATACTTGTGGAAAAGTAAACATACTCATCATTATTCGGCGCCATCAGAATGGGACGTCGACCCTAGTTATACATGTATATGAATAGATATTATGACAATAAATTATGATTAGTACCTATTGTCATGTAAGAAGGGGGTTTAAACAAGTGTTCTGTCCACAAGTACCCGAGTTACAAACGACTTGGATAAACGTATTTTTGAATTGTTATTTCATACATAATGTATAATGCTGCATTTGTATATTAGGAAAGTATCCATTGGCAGTAATAATCTGTTTAGAAAATATGTGGTCACAATTTATCTACGTAAATGTAGCTTGTACACTGATCCTGAACATATTTGAATAACTGTTCAAATTTTCTGCGATGTTTAGTACTGGTTGACGACAATGCGCGG
>WFKH01002636.1:46763200-46787142 GCA_016163765.1 Magallana hongkongensis | reverse complement strand
CTTAAGCGTCCGGGGGAAAATCCTGGAACCGCGAATGACATCGTATTTATCATGCCATATCCTTAAGGATCACGGGACTCCATGACTATGTGATTTTGTTTAGTTAAAAGTTTTAAAAATTGTAAACTTGTAGTTGATCCCGTGTTGTACATTTATTACGCGACCTCCGTGCGCTCATTTTGCGGTAGAAGTAAAAGCGCTGATCAGACAACATATACACACACCAAAACGATTTGGTAAAAAAAAAATATATCAACAATTCGAGTGCGCGTGCACCGCATACGCATAAGTTCGACTTGTAAAGTTCGCACGAATAAAAATCTCCACAATCTACGGATTTGTAGCATTTTTAACCATATGACCGCTACTCGATCTTCTACAACTGGCCGAATCTAAACAATTGTTTTTTAACATATCTATTACTCTTCAAACATCAACAAAACATATAAAATTCACACATGTTCCCACGAAAATGAGAGATATAAAAACAGTAATTGCAATGAGTTTGCTTCTACAAAGAATCAAACGACAATACAGAAAAACTACAAAAGCGATCATCTTACCATTTCTATTTTAGGGCCTGAATCTAATGTTACATTAAAGTTTTGTAATTCAAAGAATTCAAAACTATCTATAACAAAACAGGGTGAATTAAACAATATTTTTTTTAAAAATTCACGTGAATATGTACCTAAAATAATCACTGAATCCTTCAATTCCGGACATTGATCAGCGAGGATTTGTTTTATCGTGCGAGCCCCTCTCACATACATGTAACATTGCAACACGGAACTTTGGTTTTAAACTGCCTCACAATAAACGCTTGGAGAGTATTTTTTTTAAAAAAATCTCCATTTTGGTTCCTGTTCAATTATTGCATTCAAATTCTATTTTGCTCTCTCTCTCTCTCTCTCTCTCTCTCTCTCTCTCTCTCTCTCTCTCTCTCTCTCTCTCTCTCTGTGTACAACTTATAAGTAAGAATACTTATAATACTTTATACACTTATATACTAATTTGTGTTCGCCAAATATTAATTCATAAGACAGGTTGATCTGGCAGGGTGTGAATATAGTCTAAAAAGTGTTGAAGTCTGTCCTGTGAATGCTTCACAGTCAGCAGTAATTAACGGAGATAATCATGAGTAAATATTTTAATCTTAAAGTTGAAACGCTAGTCGATTTGACATGAACCGGTCAAAATTTCGTCGTTGTATTGAATTTAATCAATAAACATGCACACGTGTGATAGGGTAAAAGCACACGAAGGTTGACGTGTGTATTAGCTAGACTACCGCAGATCTCTTGTCCACTCGCGCGGGATATGCAAGGTATTGATTATGTAAATGTATACACAAATCCCAGTAGCCGTGTTTGGTTTAAAATGTTTGCAGTTTTATAAATGTTTTATTTTAAATAATATAACTATTTTGATGACATCGACAAGATCTCAAAGAACACCTTTTATAAAAAGAGCATAACCAACATATCTATTATTTTTGAATTATGAAGCTAAAACAGATTTCATCATTAACAGGTTAATCTTTTTTTTTGTTGATCTCAAACATTATTTCTGTAGATTTTAGAACATTTTAGACTTACAAACCCACCACTGATCTATGTCTGACCATGCTTCAGATGGGAATAATAATGCTTTTACTAATTCTTAATTTACACTCTATCGTTTAAATCAATTTAAGGATGAAAAAAACGTTTATGTGTAATCGACATTCGAACAATTCTTTGTGTTTGCGGTTAAATAAAACCATGTATGCAAGACGCGAGTCTTGTGTATGTAGATCACGGCTGCTAGGTAGTCCAGCCGATCTCTTCGGCCGCGGGCAAGGGGTGAGTTACGTAATGACACACAGCTCAGAACCCAGGTACATGTAGATTTGATAATGATTAAAATGCATTACATAGGTATTATTTTTTTAAAACTTAGATACCCACAATTGATATATGTCTGACGATGTTTCAGATTGAGAATCATATTGCTTTTATATTCACTCTATCAATTACACTTAATCAATTTAAGATGAATAAACTTTTATATGAAATCAAAATTCAAACAATTCTTTGTGTTTACGGCTAAACAAACCCATACAAGTAAAATGCAGATCTTGTGTATTAGATAACCGCTGACCGCCATATAGGTAGTCCGGCCACGACCGATCTCCTCGGCCGCGGGCGAGGAATGCGTTACGTAATGACACACACAACTAAGAATCCAGGTAGATTTGAAATGCTTGCAGTAAAATGACTAAAATATATTTCATAGAAGTTATTTTTTTTTAAATCCAGTGCATGTATTTGACTAGAAAAGAAAAAGATTGTTTATATTTTCTCGTTCTCATTCTGCACTAGAAGACCTAAACAGAAATGACCAAAAATAAAGCTGTCATTAAAATAATGAATTAATAAATAATAAAATAAAACAATATAAAAATACTAAGCCGTCGCTTTTAAACTACAAAGGTACACTTGTATATAACAAAAGACTTGACCTATTGGGCCGATATTAATTACTGTCTCTACAAAAAGCATATCGATTTCCGTTCCACTTCTTGATTCTAAGCCATACACAGTAAACTCTTAGTATCTAGTTTGCATAATGTATAGTGATTGAAAAAAAAAGTTTCACAGTCGTTGTCCGAGCAGTATGAGTTATGGACGCTTTTTTTTACTTTATTATCTTTAAATTTTATTTTCAGTTTAATCTCTATAATACGATAAATGTTCTTTATATGCGTTTATTTATAACAAAGGGCATATTAGCAACTATCGAAAGTCTTGCATGACGCAATTTCAAAGGTCACAAACCCTTTGACTCTTTGCAACAAATAATGCACTTCGCTTAGTTTTCCAACAGAATTAACAGGAAGAGTGATGTTTGTAGATGTAGAAGGATTTTTACGAGGCGTTCAAACACTATCATCATTCACTGTACATTCAACTGAACTCTTTTCCGTATTAACAGCTGCATCCTTTGTATAAGGGACGTACCTGATGCCGGGATGGCAAGGGGACGGAAAACTCTAGCTGACCCACCCCCATTTTTGTCTAATCTATAAACCTTCCACCTGCATTTTTCGCATAAAATGTCAGCAAATGACACCAATGCACACGCTCTTTGCAAAGAACGAGCTGCATCTACTTTGCAGTTTTTCTCCCACAATTGTACCATTTCCTATTGATGTTCTGGAAAGGCAAACGCAAATATTTTTGCTCGGCATGATTTTTTTACGTGGCACCTGTCTCGAGTAACACAGAGTGAATGATTCATCTCAAACAAAGCGTGCTTACACTAAGGTATAGTTCCGGTTGATTGCTTTTACATGCAGTAAAGTACATACTTTTTTCCATCTTTAATTCAAAGAGCAAATGTGCAATTAAGGAAGAAGATGGAAGTTAAATATACAAAATGCACAATTCTTCATAAAAAAAATTAATAAAACGGTGTTTATAAGTGCCGTTAATTAAAAAAAGAGTATGCCCACAGAAGGAATCGAACCAGGGCTTAAAAAACATCATGTGTAAAATATCCAGCGGTTTAACCTACTGAGCTATCCAGAACTTACACTTGATGATGTAAATATAGACCACTTTGATGGAAATCGGTTTCCGAAATTTTTGTCGGTTTTTGCGAAATTCGACCCGAGGGCCGGGCTCCCCCTCTAAATTTATTCCTTTGAACAAAACCTATCAAATATCTAAGATTGTTTTAGGTGCAGGTCGGTCCTGGGGGATATTTAGGCCAAAAACCATGCAGAAATATACCATTTTACTTCGAGAATGCTGTTTTAGCCAACTTTTAAGATTGATAATAAAATTGCTGGAGCAATATGATAGGTTCAAAATGCAAATTCGAAAAATATAGAAATATGTACTATAGAAAATAACAAAACACTTTGATTTTCAAAAGAGATTTTTTTTCAGGGAAATCCATCTCCCCTATAGGTCAATTCTATTGGTATTTGCTATAGATCCTTTAAGGAAAAATTGGAAAATGTATCAGTGTGATTAAGCACTTAGAAAAACAGAATGCTACGTATACTGAATGTTTAGATCCAGACAATCAAACAGTTTGTAATTACCATTGGCCTATTGAACGTGCCATTCTTTAGGCATCCTTTCGGGGCGTAAAGAGGATAAGTTCCCATATTTTTTTGAAGCAGGAAATATATTAGTTTTCCACCAAACCAGCCATTAGGAAAGAACGTTTTTTTTCGTATCTCATTAGAAAAGATAAAACAGTAAACATCACATGGCTCATTACATAGATCAGTAACTCAGTAAATGTTCCATCCTTTTCAAAATCTAGGTCAAACTATAAAAATAGGAAAAACATGTAAAACAAAAGATGCGAGCTTTAAATTGATAAATATAATGAATGTATGTTCAAAGCAAATTTTGAAAACAGATTTGTTAGTTAAATTATCATCAGTTAGGTAAACAATATCATTCATTTTACAGATATGATTTCTATTATTCTAAATTAAATTTTTAATTTTATTTTGAGTTTTCCATTCTTTCTCAAACATATCCAAATAGATATAAACACCTAAAATATATGAGTTTCTTACCATTTTGCCAGTGACGAGAGCACATTTTTTAAGCAGAGATTCAAAAGTGAGAAATAAATTTATGTACATGATTCCTAAATTTTTTTTGATTATTTTAAACAAAAATTGAACGTGGTCTATTTTACCAAAAGAAAAATTCTGGCTTAATCATTTTGCTAAAATCCTTTCATATGAGCTCAGTATAGTCAGGCCAGTTTAAGGCCAATATTTAATCACCACACGTTGAAGTATGCTAATTTATTAGATCTTGAATAAAACCATTCCTCACTTAAGAACGTATAAGAAAATTAAATCAAAATGTTTAACAACAATTTTAAAATTTGATATGTTGTGAGGCTAGCTAGAGTCCATTTAATCATATAATCATTATAATACCATATCCGTCTTTCGACCGATCATATGTTACACTCTTTCTTGCTGTTTTTTTTAAATTATACTGAATTGTGTTATTGTCTTCCAAATTAACATTTTCTAACTAATACTTTGTAATAAAAGGGGTGAAAAACGAAAACTTTCTGACACTCCGCCACATGACTCAACAAGGAAATATATACAATCAAACAGTGTTTGTCAATCAAAGAGTATAGTTATGTCCAAACCCCGAGAGCTAAGGTTTTGTCAATCAGAGAGTATAATTATGTCAAACCCTGAGAGCTATGGTTTTGTCAGTCTGAGAGTATAATTATGTGAAACCCTGAGAGCTAAGGTTCTGTCAATCTAAGAGTATAATTATGTCAAACCCATGAGAGCTAAGGTTCTGTCAATCAGAGAGTATAATTATGTCAAACCCATGAGAGCTAAGGTTCTGTCAATCAGAGAGTATAATTATGTGAAACCCTGAGAGCTATGGTTCTGTCAGTCTGAGAGTATAATTATGTCAAACCCATGAGAGCTAAGGTTCTGTCAGTCAGTGAGTATAATTATGTCAAACCCATGAGAGCTAAGGTTCTGTCAATCAGAGAGTATAATTATGTCAAACCCTGAGAGCTATGGTTCTGTCAGTCTGAGAGTATAATTATGTGAAACCCTGAGAGCTAAGGTTCTGTCAGTCTGAGAGTATAATTATGTGAAACCCTGAGAGCTATGGTTCTGTCAGTCTGAGAGTATAATTATGTCAAACCCTGAGAGCTAAGGTTCTGTCAATCAGTGAGTATAATTATGTCAAACCCTGAGAGCTATGGTTCTGTCAGTCTGAGAGTATAATTATGTCAAACCCTGAGAGCTAAGGTTCTGTCAGTCTGAGAGTATAATTAAGTCAAACCCTGAGAGCTATGGTTCTGTCAGTCTGAGAGTATAATTATGTCAAACCCTGAGAGCTAAGGTTCTGTCAGTCTGAGAGTATAATTAAGTCAAACCCATGAGAGCTAAGGTTCTGTCAATCAGTGAGTATAATTATGTTAAACCCTGAGAGCTAATGTTTTGTCAATCGGAGAGTATAATTATGTCCAAGCACTCAGCCAGTGGTAAGGAGAATCAATGAATGTTATGGTTCTGTCAATCAGACAGTATGTGTCCAAGCACTCTTCTAGTAATGCAGAAAATTACTGCAAGTTAAGGTTCAGTCAGTCAGACAATGTATATACTAAGTACTTCCAAGTACTTAGCCAGTGATACAGAGAATTATTGAACATTAAGGTTCTGTCAATCAGACAGTACATGTTCAATCATTCTTCTAGTAATGTAGAGAATTACTGCAAGCTAAGTTTCAGTCAACCAGATAATTTATAAGCCCAAGTACTTCCACGTACTTAGTCAGTGATACGGAGAATCACAATAAGTTAAGGGTCAGTCTGACAGTATTAAAGAGGGATTAACCTCCTTTTAAATATGTAGATGTAATTTTTATTAAACCTGTCGGGGCGCACAGAAAACAAATTCCCACGTCTTTGTAAAGACGGAAACATATTTAGTTTCCAATTGCTAACACTATGAAACTTTAGTGAAAAAGGCATATTATAAACTGACTGAAAAAAAAAACAAAAAAAAAACATACAAATTTTTGTACACAAAAAGTCAACAGAACGCTGGATTTGGCTTGTCATATTGCAGAAAATAACAAAATATGTTATGCGCAGATTATCACTTAAAATACAGGTATATCTAATTTTAGTTTGTTTGATTAAAAACACTTTTTATAAAAGTGTCTCCAAGAATCGGAATATTTCATAATATTAAATGTGGAGTATCCTTATATATTTTTACAATCTTAAAATATTTCTAAAAAATAAACTTCAAAATCTTTACTATTAGTTGCATGTGTTTTAATACATTAAAAAAAAATTAACAGTTGATAGCAAATACTTTAGTACATGTATTAGAGTTATACGACATTATCAACGAACAATTTTTTTAGGTTGACAGTAGCACTACCATTGATACATAATTGATCCTTCCGTGTTCCTACCGACTTAAGTTAATGTGCTGAATTTTCTCCTGTAAGTTAAACCTCCACAGAAGTTGAAAAAAAAACTTAAGGATTAAAAATTCTAAAGATGTAAATACTTATACTTTATAATTATGTGACCTGTTATGAATGTGACTAATGAGACGCGGGAAGACGTACATGTATACAATACAGTATTGCACACAAAAAACAAGTACTAATTCCTTACCGTTACCGAAAGATGGACAACGAAAACGTTGTGATAAAATAAAACTACGTAGTTCTAACGGAAGGATGTCCTGTCCTTCAAGAGGGAAGGAGCACTTATTTTTCTGGGTCAGAGTGATGATAAAGAGAGTTTTCTAAATTTATTAAAATCAAAATAACGAGTAACTATTCAACTTTGAATCCATTTTTATAGGACTCAAAACATGTTTGATTCTTTATCTAGACAATCAATCACCATTTGGACACAAAATGTTGTTTGCCATTCCTTTTAAGGTGTATTATAACAAAAATCCGTGGTAATGTAAAATGCCCATGAACATGTGTATCTTTCTCGGAAATACTAACCATTTTTTTTAAACTATAAAACTTTGAAGAAATTGTATTACATGTTACCTTACATTAAATTAATTGAATTCAGTTCGTGAGAGATATGGGAGCAGCACACAAGATTTCATTTGTTTGTCACGTGCATGCTAGAATACACTTATTAGTATGCAATAACTGACATGATTATCGTTTTACACGGACATTGTATATAGACTCAGCTACAGTCAAATTCATTCAATACATTTGCATTTTGTTTCATCACTTTTCCCACAGAGTATGCATTTTCACTTTCTTGTAAAAACTATTTAAGAAATCCAGATAATTCTATTTTGTTTGATATTTGTGAGAATAAGAATAACCCAGATTTTACACAATGAAAAAAAATCTCAATTATCAAAAGGTCTATTGTTAGGATCTGAAATGCGTTAGTTAGCTCATATTAATATATTATATGTATCATGACATATACACAGTATATCGACGCAAAATGTCAGGGTCAATTGTCGAGTTATGAGCAAGATACAGAGCTCACAAATTTGTTGTTATGCAAACAAAGCTCAGGTCTCGTTATTGTTTACATTTTGAATGTTGACAAGAAAATTCCCGGTTTAGACCTAAAATGAATGAGAAAAGCTCAATAATTTATTTATTTATGATTAAAACGAATTAGCAGATGGAACAATAAGCTTTAAAAAGATTTTTTTTCATCTTTTTTATTAAACAGATATAAACATAAACATGGCACGAGCCTTGTTTACATAACAAATAGTTGAAAGATCTGTATCTTGCTTATAACTCTTCGACTAACACTCAGAATTGGGTTAATCATTAAAAATGCATTACTAAAGCATTGTAGCCTTCAAAAAAGAAGAAAAGAAAAATTGAACCCAAATCGTGACCATGCCCCTTTTAGGAAAAAATGGAAAATGTTTCGTCGGGGCAAGTCTCAACCAGGAAGACTGTACAAATGTCTGATTCAATCATTGTGACCAAGCAGTGAAACAGAGTGCTACTGACCGATTTATCAGTTTTAAAGAGAGATTAGTCTTCGTCTATTGAATGTGTCATTCTTTATCAATCCCGTTGGGGCGTAAACAAGGTAAGTTCCCATGTCTTTTTGAAGCAGGAAGTATATTTATTTTCCTCCAAATTAAACCAGTCATTAGGAAAGAATTTTTTTTCGTATCTCATTAGAAAAGATAAAACAGTCACCATCACATGGTTCATTACATAGATCAATAACTGTTCCATTCATTTTAAAATCCAGTTCAAACTGTAAGAATAAAAAAAGCATGTTTAAAAAACATGCGAGCTTGAAATTAACAATTGTTAAGAATGTATGTGAAAAGCAAATTTTGAAAACAGATTTATAAGTTTAATTAACATCAGATAAACAATATTGTTCATTTTGGAGATATGATTTCTTTATTGGCTTTAGCGAATACACATAACTCAGAATAATAAATTATACATTAAATTTTAAATTAAACTTTGAATTTTTCAAATACACACAAATAGATATAAACACCTGCAAAATATGAGCTTCTAACAAATTTGCCAGTGACGAGGGCACATTTTTCAAGCGGAGATTCATACGTGAGAAATAAATTTATCTACATAATTCTGAAAATGTCATTGTTTTATCCAAACAAAAAATCAAACTTGGTCTATTTAAAAAAAAATGACTTGGATATTTTTTTATTTTTTCATATGAGCTCAGTAAGGCAGTTTCAGCCGAATATTTTATTCAGTACATGTTGAAGTAAGCATGCTAACTTATCTGATCTGAAATAAACCATTCCTTATTGATGACCGCATAAGAAACATAAATCAAAAAGTTTAACAATTTTTATTTTAAAAATTCGATATGTTGTGAGGCTGGCTAGAGTCCATTTAATCATATCATAATTACAATAACATACTCATTTTACTACTGATCATATATTATATTCATTCTTGTTGGGTTTTTTTTAGATTGTACTGTATTGTGTTATTGTCATTCCAAGGAACATTTGTCTAACTAATACTTTGCAATAAAATAGATGAATAACGAAAACTTTCTTACACTCATCGTCACGCCTGGAAATAAATTTAAAAAACGTATTATTCAGTTACCTTAGTTTTTATTTCAACATGATAAATATTTGCAATGAATTATAAAGGTTTTCTTCGTAAGGCTAGTACATATTTGTAAAGTGTGTTCTGTTTCAAGTGAGGGAAGCACTGTGTGTCACGCTTTACTGCGTCTCTTAGTTGTACGACATACGGCCTTCCGTTTGTAATTTCACTTCTCCTGTAATGATTTACAGGTTAACAGCCGCGTCTTTTGGCCAAGCGTAGGTAAGTTTCGTTTGTTTATGTTTTAACCATCAGTGTGGTACTTGTAGTACAAAATGTAAATATAGTTGTTTTACTCTCAAACACTATTTGCTATATCTAATAGTTTGAACGTTTAACAACAGTAAATAAAACAACATATCTTTTTGAACTAATGTCGCAAAATCGGACAGTGGAACGAATTATTTACATTATGTAGGTAAAAAGAGGTCTCACCCCGAGCCTTCGTTCTAATACCTGAAGGATGGTAGGAATGTAGTAGTATCACGTTGACAATTTTAGTATAATTTTCTTTGGTGTATTTATGTATATTTTATTCATTAGAATAGAAATTTGAATACAAAAAAATATAGTTGTATTACTTACAAAAATGGTTTATTATTTCACTAGAAATATTCTATAATCAATATTTATCAATATTTAATCTTAACAGAAAGAAGAAAATCTACTTTCTGAAATTTTGTACACATAAACGCACACACTAATTTTACTTCCCTGTTCGATCATGTATCAGTATGTTCTCAACAAATCTCTGCAGGAAATAAGCTAGCTTCTACGCGACCACCCACTTGCGCGAAATAATCCTAATTCGATAATTACAATTACATAAAGTATGCCTTGCCTCATAAAATGCGCTGATGTCTGAATGTTTGCCGGGAAGGATTTGTCACGGTGGGCTGTGACAGTGTTGACCTAAAAATTTATAAGACTAACTTGAGTTAAAGAAGTTACCATGGCAGTCGTAAATTGACAGTTTAATGTTGTAGGGTTTATCGGATTTTTCGAAAATTGACTTAGTGATACGGGTATGGAGTAAACATAGAGAAAAACTAAACGGCGATAAACTGCATTGTTGTGGGTGTTTGTCGCCTAAAGTTAAACTATATGCATGTTAATTTCTGCAACATTGAATTTTATCTTACATGAACTCTTACAAGAATTGATGCAACTAACAGCTGCGTCAATGTTTGCTATTATTAGAATTGTTTTTCCAAAGTTGGAATTTTCTCTGTTTTTATCCTATTTAAAATAAAATGCCAGAATAAAACACTATTCCATGTGATCATTACATTTTGAACTGCATTTGTAATGTTAATATAGGTTCTATAATTTGCACTGGAGTTAGGCAATTGATTTATAGTTTGCAATCAATGCTGTATATGAGCATGATTTGCGACTGACAATAGATATAAAAGCATATTAAAATTTATTCTAAACATCAATATAGTATCATTGTTGGTTCCCTATGTTCTTAATGTTTGTAAACTTATGTATGCAAACCCGTGAATGGCTGAAATTAAAGTTACTGTGATATAAATTATCCAGTCAACCTTTCAAAATAAAATGTCATGCAGGGGTTGACAAATTTTAAACGCGTACTTTAACTGGAAAATGAAAACATAAGATCTATAGCTGTTCTACATGGGTGACCTAAATAAATAATAATGTAAACAGTGTTGGTCACGTCGCCTACAAACAACACATAAAATATCGATTGTTAAGGAAGAAGTTTCGCCAGGTTTCTAAATCATCAAAATATCAAATGCACATTTGCATAAATTATGCTAGATATTCAAACTATATCTTATTTTCATACTAATATTATAAAACTTTGGAAATTTAAATTGGTATACAATTTGTTTTATCTATTCAAATAAATTAATATTCTTTCAGAAGTAAAGTATCAAAGGAAACGATCGACACACTTTGCTAATCATAAATGCTCTGGCATATATACAATATTTTTTTTGACGTTTCTTAACTTCACTGTCTTTATCTTAAAACTCATCCATGTGTAACTAATAACAGTCTCTCATAATTTTGAGTATAAGTTGTTTTATTTTTAAATTAGTAGTTTATTCAAGGATCAATGCAATGCATTTGATTTTCTGTCAGAGTAAATCCCTATATAATTTATTGATACATAAAATTTGTAATTTGATTAGGTAATCTTAATTCAATGGTGAATTTGAGTATACATATAGAAATGCATCGATCTAGATGTTACATGATTAGAATTTTTCAGCTAGCTTAACAAAATTTTTTAAACATGTGTAGTTTTTGAAACCTAGAAAAAGTATAAGGGGTTAAACATTATTAAAACCGGTTACTCGTGGGTGGTATTCTACATTACCAGACTAACATTTATTTATGAATTGTTTGCATGGTTTTTTTTGTGTTGTTTTGTATTTGGTTTTTTATGAGTGTAATTGAATTGTTTTACTAAACATTTATCTTTTATTTACTTTTCTGTATTGTAGATAGAAGAGAAACGAGAATGAACCCTTTATCTTCTGTTTTTACAGCATTTGTGTATTCTATCATTTTGTATAAAAACCAGGCTTACCGTATGTATATTCAGTTATAACCAAAAAAAAAAAATGATAATTGTATTCATCATACTGATTTCAACTAAAAAAAATAATTTTATGATAAATGTTGGTGAACATTTTAATGGTTCAAAGCAATAAGTTAAAAGTTGAAACAATCAACACACGCAACATTGTAAACACTCATTTAATAGAAATGTCATTTGATGATAATACAATAATTCACTAATATGTTTATCTATCTTTATATTGGATATGCAATTTGTATAAATGTAAGTACGACATCTTGAATTTTTATCATCGCAGTTTATAATATTATAATTATAATAATTACATAAAACAAAGGATTTGATTATAAACGTAATCTACATGTAAAAATGACGTGTTTAATTTGTTGATCATATTATTGTTGAAACATATTATGTGCGAGGGTTGTCCCAAAATAGCGTAGACAAGTTACGTTAATCAGTTAATTGAAGACACAGGTAGATGAAACTTGTGCCACAAAGGGTTCAAGTAATTTGCATTAAAATTGTTTTGAAATCAAATATTGTTTGAGATTAAATTAGTGAAATGAAAGCATGTTAGATCAGAAATTGGACATGCGGCGCAATGTCAAAATCGAGTTAAAATCAACATAATGAGATGAAAATTGCTAGAAAAATTACTTTTCGAATGAAAAAAAATTAAATAAAAAATACATTTAAATTTGTTAATAATTTTATTATTTGCTCATTAAATGGTTAGGCTGTAACGGACCTTTTAAAAGATTTTATGGCGCGTTTTGTGATAAGTTGAATTGTTAACTCGTACTAAAATGACGACGTCGGCGTTTAAGGCGGCGCACAGGTAACTGATAACATTTTGTAAAGATCTTGAAACAAATCCTAGGCGGCTTTTAAAGTAAATAGAATTAACAAAATTGCTTATAAATGCATTTTGTGAATTAGTAATTTAGCAACATTGAAAAGATTTGAACAAGTATAATGACAATAAATGAGAAAAGAAACTCCGACCGATAGAAATGGATGCCAAAATGCTGAACGACGCATTTCGGTAAGACGGACGTTAGACATTAAGTAATACAGGGCATGTTTGGTGTCAGCAGATCGTTTATACATAGAAAATATTCAAAAAATTAAAAGTAGAACTGTATATTGAATGTGCACTCAGAATACATGTTCTAAGAAAAAAAAATAGTATTTCCAATATTTTCGGAAATAAAATGTTAATAAATGTTATCGAAAACGATAGGGAGGCTTTAGCAACAACTTAAAGACTGGACATTTTTTGACGTCGCACATTGCGCCGCCTGGCAATACTTTTCTTAACTAATTATTAATTTTCTAAAGAAATTAATAAAGCACAGATTTGAATTTTCTAGCATAATTTGTCAAAGGGTCATGGAACAAAACATAGAAGTCTAATGAAATTGCAGTGAACAGATTTTCAGTTCTTTGTTCTGTCTATGCAGTTTTGGGACAACCCTCGTGAATGTATTCCAAATTATGCAATAATTTATCATTTTTCTTACTACAGGTAACCTTGTTGTTCCTGGCCTAACAACTGCAACCCAGAGTTCCAGTTACAGTTATTATACCGCTGACAGGACCATTGACGGTTATCCGGACAGCCTGAGGATGTTTGGCGGTTCATGTTCACACACAGGGTCAGGCCAGACTCAGGCTTGGTTGAGGATAAATCTAGATACGGTTTACAACGTGAAGGAAATACGCTTCTGGTATCGAAATGATAGTAAGTAAACCAATGCCACATGTGATGAAAGAAAGTCAATGTATGTACAGCATTTTGTAAACTATATTTAGGCTCATCCTAAAACTTTTATTTATAATTGTGTTTGCAATGCAAAATATTATAAAAAGATGATTAAGGTAAAAAGGGACATTTAAATATATATACAAATGTGCCTTTTAACAAAAAAACAACAACATTTAAAAATACAAATTTGTTAAAACCCAACAAACATAGAAATCATTTCTGCTGATTTGGCATTCCAAAATCTGAGTACTATTCGCTATTTACTATTCACTATCATTATGCCTTCTGTCAGTTTGTCTCTATATATTCAATACTCATCTATTTTCGCATAGTATACAGAGGGTTTATATAGCGTACATGTAAGCATACTTTGCCGAAATAGAGCACGGCAAATGTCTTCAACGAAAATCTTACAAGTGCCGGCAGCAGGCTCCAAACTTTCGACCCTAAAATCATTACGTCCAATGGCCCAACTCGCTATTGTTACGCCACAGCAGCCGATGAAGGAATTGACGATTTTATATGTATAAAACGTACATACATACAATTGACATCAAGCAATTAAAATTATGAATCGCCTCATTATTGACGTGAATTTTAAAGTTAAAGTTTTTAATAAACTTTTGAACAAACTGATTAAACATTTTTCAAAGAAATTGTACATTAGAGTCACGAACACTTTTAAAATGACGCTTGATAAAGAATGTACAAGAAAACATCGATGGGATTTCCATCTGCTAAACAACTAAAGTTTTCTGGATAAGGTTAATCGTGTCTCATTTTTTGAAAATAAAATAAACCGTTTGTTGATTTTTTTTGTAAAGCAATTTGTTGATTAAATAATCAATTAAATTAATTGATTAAGTTCAACAAACAAATGCTTGCTTTTCCGATAATTACTTTCATGGACTAGACAATAGCTACGTACAGCAAGGCACATTAGTATACAACAGTCAGCACAATTATAACAATATTGTTATGTTGTGCATGTACTATGCCTAAATAGTAGTCAGGGTTTGATACATAGTGCACTCTTCTCTGGTTCTTGCACTATGTATCAAACCCTGACTAATTTGTTTTACGGTGCTACCGTTGTGGCGAGCGCAGCAAGAATTACACTTACCTTGCATCATTGTCAACTATGTGATATTTTGACAATAATCAACAAACATCAAAGATTTTTATTTTTTAAAATTTGAGAGAGAGAGAGGGAGAGAGAGAGAGAGAGAGAGAGAGAGAGATAATATTACTAAGTTAAAAAAAATCTTTACAAAATACAAAGAGTTGCTTCCCCCTAAGACCGTTCTTTACTTGAGGAGATTGATCAGTCTGTAAAAAATAATTTTTGTTTAGTTTGATCACGAATGTAAACGATAAAGACATGTATTATTTTTCTTTTGTACCTTATCTGACTTTTATTTTTTTTTCTGGATTATTATTTTTTTAAATTTTTTATTTTTGCATTTTAAATACATACGCTGTATCCGTGCTCCCGGCCCCTGATTGTAGGTGTGTAATTTTCCATTTTTCAATTTAATGGTTTGACTATATGCAATATCTACATAGATTTTTCAACTGTTTTATTTTTCTCTTTATTCTTTTATATTTAGTTCAAAATGAGGAGGCTGTAACTTTAATAGCAATATACTTTTTAATGTTCACCCTACTAATATTTACTGTACATACATGCAAAATTAGCTTACAATTTGATCGATACGACAGTAAAGTATGGCTATTGCTTGTATATTTATAGTTTCTCTAAGCCAAAAAAAAAAATTAAAAACTAATAATATGTGGCAAGTCTTGCAGTTTTTACTGGAATAGCTAGTACACGCATTACAGATGTTTGATCCACCTCTAATTTTATCGCGGAAATATAGCACAAGATCACTGTGACGTCATACGTTAAAATCTATAATCATTTGTTTACATATATCGACTCAATACGAAGGAATGGATGCGTATAAAAAATCTCTTGGGTCTCACAAAAGGTTGTGCGATACTCGAAACGTGTCTTTTAACCTCAAGGAACCGTACATTACGAATACATGTCAGCCATTTTTGGCATAGCACTACGGGGGCAATACGCTAGAAAGCATTTTGGGATGCTGCTAAAAAAAATTCTTGTTGGATCTGTAGGTTTAGCTCATTCTTTTCCCACCCACTGGTTCTTAGAGCTTGCTTCGCTCCGTGACGCTGCGCCCCAGGGAGCTGCGCTAGCTTCTATTTAGGCGTAATACATGCACAACAAAACACTAGTATATAATTAAAATAGTGAATATTAACCTTTGCTTGTTCACAATTTTTCTCAAAACGTATCAAAATAAAACTTTCAAATTTTCAGTGATGGAAGATAGGCTTCAGCCGCAGTGTCCTTTGCATATCCGAACGTCTGCTTTCACTTGCGGTCGTCACCGGAAGGAAACAAAAAATTAATTTTTCAACTATTTTGTTTTTTAAATATTTTTTTCTGTTATTTTTCGATTCAGACGCGCTAATGAAACCAGAGCATATAAATTGTTTTAAAGTCGAGATTCTCGAGATTTCGTGCTCTAAAGTCCTGAAGCGAAAGTTCCCGTGGTGTGAGGGTTAGAGTGGTGGACTTGTGCCCAGGCGACCCGTGTTCAATGCTTGATTGCTGGATGTTTTTCTTCCTTAATTGCGTTTCGATACACATTTTTTTTGAAATGATGGGTTATATTAATTTCCGTTTTAATTTGATAAAAAATTACAAATAATAATAAAAAATAGCGCCTTTATTGCCAGTATGAATATAAGTCTGTTAAAATCCTTGGACAGGGTTAAATGGAATTCGAGGAAGTGATAAGAAATGATAGAAAAGAACAACTATCCCGATATCCTGATTTAAGGTGCTCGCAACGAGATCGCGTCTAGTTATTAATACAATTCCTTCCCATCAAATGATTATTAATGGGTCACACGTTATATAATTACATGTAAAAATGCATGAAAAGGACTATTTTTCATGTATCTAAAATGTTTAATTTGTTGTGTGGTTTATTTTTACCTGATTAGTGTTAGCGCAACTTTTATATTTTGTGTGTGAGTGTGTGTGTTAAAGGTAATAAATAATTTTACTACATATTTTATGAGGGAAGTTATGATGATCTTAAAATGGTTACAGACATTAAAAAAAATAATACAATTTTTTTTTTTTTTTTTTTTTTTTTTTTTGGCTTTGCACTTTTGATCAAGGGTTTATGGTTGAAATATTACATGACTGATATATTCTTACGTTATGTACGTAAGAATAATACGTTGCTTGAGCAACAAGAAGAACAAAAATAACTAATTGCTCATAAACAGAAAAAAACAAAGAAATAAAACAAAATGGAATTTAATGCATCTATTAAATACTAAAGGCTAATTAATTTTAAGATTTTATACATCACCCTTTTTAACAAGAATAATATAATATTAAATGGTAAATAGTTTACTTATCAATTATTTGAGATTTTTTTTTATTCTTCATGAAATATAAACTTAAGTTACAAAAGTTTAAGGTTTTTTATATAGTGAAAGTTTAATTTAAAAAGCATATTTTCTAATGAAGTTAATGTTTGTACTTTTTATAGGAAATAGCGCTTTGAAAAACACCATAAGATTGCACTATTACTCGTTGTATTTCTACAATACATCTGGGAACTCGGTAAGATGTTACAGAGATAATACAAACTACCAGACACCAATCCCTATGCCATCCACGATTGAATGCCCAAGTAAAACTAGAACCATCTTATTCTACACAACTCAACCGAGCCCTCAAGACGGTTCAGAGGTCTTCTTAGAAATTTGTGAAGTGGAAATTTATGGTATGTTTGTACGAACATCATTATGGATTAATATATAACTGATCGTTGCTAATATATTTTTGAATTGACTAACAAGATAGTACTATTCTTACACATTACATATAGGCTGTGAAGAAAATCAGTACGGAAAAAACTGTACTGACTGTAGCGACAAGTGTGCAGAGTGTGACATAACAAAAGGATGCGTATCATGCCAAGGAAAGTTTACCGGAAGCGAATGTGATTTATGTTTACCGGGATACATGGGAAATAACTGCGGTAAGGTTCTAGTACATCTTATTTTTAAAAAATACAGATTCGTAAACAGGAACAGTTTAAAAAGGGTTTTTTTCCCAGATGTGTTTTGCACTTTCAACATGTTGTATATGATTAAATCTACGTTGAAATTTCAAATGAACATAACCATTTTATAGAAAGAACATGTACAACTGGTTGGTATGGACATAACTGTAGCATTGAATGCAGTGGCCACTGTTTGGATGATAATACGTGTTTTTATGTGGACGGTAGCTGCCAAAGAGGGTGTGCCTCTGGATACAGAGGACCGACTTGTTCAGAAGGTACTTTATCTAAATTTAAAATAAAGCCTCTTACTTTCCTTTTTTGCTTTTACATTCACGAATGTAGTTTTATGAATAAATATAGACGATATTGATCAAAAAGTATCTAAATGTTATTGATTCACAAAAACACAAAATTATTAATAATCATAATAATCATTTTAAACGAAACAAGAAAAGTATCCTACTCTAATGCATATGCTTATATAATGTCAGTACTATCACAATATCAAATCAAATAATTGTCATAGAATATTGAGTAATTAAATAATTTTTACATGACATTTTCATTAACGAATTACTCTGCAAAAAGTGTACGAAAGCTTTAGTTTATACCTACAGAATGTATCGATGGAACTTACGGTCTTCGCTGCCTAAAAAATTGTAGTGGAAATTGTTTTGAAAACCAGACATGTGACATTATTAGCGGAATCTGCCAAAACGGTTGTAGCAAAGGATGGACTGGTTCAAAGTGCTTCACTTGTAAGTAAATGCTACATGTATAACATTTTTAATTTCCATCATTTCCAATTCATTTAAAACATTCTATAGTAATTTGTAATATCAATATTAAACATGCGAAAGATGATATTTTTTACACTGAATAAAATATGAATTTCTATAAAAAAAAAAATGATGGGTATGTCCTCGAATCAAAATGGAAACAAACAAAAACGGTTTTGATTTCCAACAGTTGTTGTAGATGATTTTTTTTTCTACTTTGCAGCTTGCAGTCTTGGTACATATGGTGAAAACTGTCGGTACAATTGCAGCGGACACTGCTTCCAAAATGAAACTTGCAACAGATTCGACGGATATTGTCCTGATGGGTGTGACATTGGTTGGGATGGAGAAGCATGTGACAGAGGTAAAATAACAGATTATATGAATCCATGCCAAAGGTATTGGTTTTCTTTTAAAATTAATCTTATATATTTATATATCCACAAAGTATGATTCCCTCTATATCTTGCGGAAATTGATTGCAATTCATAGCTCTGTAGAAAAAACTGACAGGACTGAAATCTACATGCCCATTTATCGATTGGTTGAAACTTTCAGCAACCTTAGGAAAATCACGGACTGTACAAAATAATCATGAAGATGTCAGACTCAGATTTCCATAGAAGACGATTCTGTTGTTTCTTTTATCTAACGTACTGATGTACATTAACAGTAATTTAGTGAATTTTACTTACGTTTTAATATCAATTTATTAATTTGTAAAAGAAAGATTAAATATAAAAAATAAAATGCTTTCTTTGATGATTCATGCGGGTTATGAAGGTAGCGAGCATTGCAGAAAAAAATTACATAACCCGCTAACGCTGGTTATTCATTTTTTCTGCAATGATGCCACCTTCATATTCCGCATGAATCATCAAAAAAAGCATTTTATTGTTTATTTTTTCTGCAAAAAAAAAAATAATAACATAACATCAAATTTTAAAATTGAGTATACTATGTATGATTTTTTTGTTGTTTCCAAGAGATGAAATTTGCGAACGTATTTATTTGACACCTTTACACGTAATAATTGATTCATATCTATGTCAGGCATAATTAATCTAAAACTAAATTTAAGCAGAAAACCTTTATCAATAATTAAATGGTCTTGCTTTGATTTAATAAACTTAGTTTTCACACAGAATCATTTCGCGAATAATTTGAATTTTTGAATATTTTCAGCCGGTAAATTTTATATTATTTTGAAATATTCTGTGTAGAATGTCCTTCTGGTACTTTTGGATTCAATTGTAACAGTACATGTGGAGATGGTTGCAAAGCTAGGATGTGTCACTCAGTAACAGGGACGTGTACTTTGGGCTGCAGTGATGGATGGATCGGTGGCACGTGCGACCAAGGTTATTCCTTATTTCTCTTTATAAAAAATATAAATTGACGTCATGTTGTTTTTTTTTTAAATGCAAGTTTCAATTCATTTTTAAAACTAAATGATTAGTGATACTTACTGTACAATTTTTGATAAATATCATAATGAATTTTACTGTACTAATGCGCTTTACTTGTTCGTATGTACATATGAAGTTTTTTTTCATAATTTTCATAATTATCCAAATGCCATCAGTTCATAATATGGCATCAAAAGTCAACCTTTTCACTCGATTTTTCTTTTTTCATAAAACGTATTATTTAAGGCAGTTTAAAATATTTCTTTCGGAAAACATTGAGCACAGGCTTGAAATAAAATATTTTTAACAAAGGTTTATCAACTTAGATCTTATATATGTAACTGACAGAAAGATTTACGTGTTCAAAGCTGCGCACTATATGACCTATTCGAAAAAAGACAGGAAATACACGTATCTGATTAATTTTGATTTAATTGTAATTTTTAACAAAAATTGCATTCAGAACTTAATTGATTTCTTGTGAGACTAAGTGAATATTACAAGGTGACAAGTACCTATTTTTCTAAGAATATTAGAATTATTGTTTGTTTTTTAATCAGTCTGCCCTGAAGGCAATTTTGGACGGGAATGTTTGGAGGAATGTGGTAGATGTGTAAACGACACGTGTGATCACGTGAACGGATCGTGCAGTGGACCGTGTCAGGACGGATGGGCGGGGCAGAGGTGTCTACTGGCCAAAGGTAAATCCCATGATAATCCATTTTAGACTGAATGATGTTATTTGTATATTTTTAAAAAATTGGGAGGCTGGCGTTAGATGACGGGCGGTATATAATATTGTTCATTTATCATCATAACAAAAATATCAAAGATCTTCTAGGAAGTATTTCATTTAAAAAGACTAATGGTACTAAATGTTCACTCTGATGTATAAAATAATTTGTGAATTACGAAAAGAAATTATGTAATATTTTCAACATTTCTTATCTGATATTTCTTTTTATCAATAGCACAGATGAAATAAGACAACAACAATTGAAATAAATTACCCGTGATAAAACGTCAAAACATTAAATTGGTATTTTTCTGCGCGTGCTTAATATCATTGGCAATTTTTTGTGATTGATATACGTATTTGGTAGTTTAAAAGGAAAAACATTTAACATAGCCAAAATGATCACTAAGGAAACAGACAGAGCCGTTGGAATATTGATGTTTGCATTGTGTCTACAACAGATTGTACTCATTTTAAATTTGCTGTTTATTTTGTCCTCGACTTTGTTTTGAATATCAAGGAATCCGAAGGAACCTCTTTTTATATATAATTGTTCTCTTCCATAAGTGTAACGTCATTGCCATCGGTAACTTAAAACAATCCAAAAGTTCTGAGCGAAATTTAACGAACTGGAATTGTTTGTTATCTTTCGCAAAGGTCAAGATATCGAGTCGCAACCGGAGGTCAAGGTCAATGGATCTTTCTCAACTTTTTAAAAGTTTATTGGAAATCAGTCACCCCGACGACAAGACAAATAAATGTGCTTATTTCAAATAGTAAATACATTATACTGGGTGAACAATTAGTCCTTTGGCTCAGTATATACATAAGTTCATGCAGTGCAAGTTAAATTACTATATTCATTACTTACAAAATATAACAAAGAATTTACTTGCTGTGTCCATTTCAATGTATAAAATATAAAACAAGTATTCTATGACATTTTTCAGCTCTGATTTCGCCTGCAGACTCCCCGGAAAATACCATTAGATTAGTGGTAGGAGCAGTGGTGGGCGCTGTATCTTTGTTGGCTGTAATAGCTGTGACCGCCATCTTGCTTGTAAGGTAAAAGCCTACATATATTAATTTTGTGCTTGTGTTCAGGCGATATTGCATGCGTTTAATGAACAAATTTGTCATTGTTTTCTCAATTTTCAGCATTGTTTAGAATCAAAACTTGATTTTTTTAGTGTTCGGCGTAAAAAATTACAAAGCACTCCAAAAGGCCCTGCACCTTATGATACAAAAGGTAAATAACATATTTCCAAATGAATGCAATGTATCTAAAAGTTGAGTTAAAAGTTAAGTTTAAACTTAATTACTGTTGTACATTGACGTGTTGTCTCTGAAACAAGACTTGAAATGAAAATAATTTTGTGAATAGATATATGTACTACACGTTTGGCGATCAAATATATATAGGTGGACATGCTTTGCTACACAATACATTGTAATTATGTCGTTTGCAGATCAAAACACATACATCAATGCGGCCGCTTATATCCCAGATACAGTGTCAAAGACAATGGAACCCCCCATAACCGTGCCTAAGACAACTGAGCCCCCGCCAGATCCCGTCTACTCTAATCCTGAAGATCCGCCAATCAGGAACAATAACTCTGTTGGAAAAATATCCATTGCCAGGCTTGCTAATGTCGTCACATTAAAATCTGTAAATAGCTACAAGGATCTACGAAAGGAGTATCAAGTAAGACGGAAATACATATTGATGTTAAGATTAACACCAAATGACACCTTTTATTATTAATACATAATATCCCATTAGATATGCTGTAGTTTTACATATAAACGAGGCAGACTTGGGGTTTATTGCGTAAAAAACTACAATAGAAAAACTATTTTTTAACGTTATATAATATTAACCAACTTTAGTATGCTTGAAAAGTTTTATAAAGATCTATAGTATCATCTAAGTTATTTAAGGGCAATTTTAAAATACGGGATACATTTATTATAGGATTACTTAAGAAATTGCAAATTAACGCACTTCGAAATAGATTATATAAAAGTTAAATAGACATTTTCCTCAAATTGTAATTTATGATAAGTAATATAATTTTCTATCTAATTTGTAAAATAAAACACTAAAAGAAATAACCATAAGGGTAGCATTATTCTGTGTGTACAATTTTAGCGGCGAACAGTTCTTACTTTTTCTTTTACATATGTATGTCAATTTTTATAAAGTACTCGTACAAAGCTTCATTTTATCGTAAAGTTATAAAAGCACAATGACATCGCTCGCCTACAAAACAAGGGAAAACTTTCGGCTACCTTTAACACATATTTGATATCTAAGATATTGAATCACGCTGCATATGTATATATTTACATTTTTCAGTGTCTTTGTCTGTGATAACACTACGAATCCATTTTGTACTATACAGTCCAATAAATTCATTCAAATAATGTATTGTCTGAGCGCAAACGGTGTTTCGCATACTTAATATTCTAATTTTAATCAAATAACTGCTGGAAGTTATATAAAATAAGTAATAAAGAATCATTCTTTGAATATTATGAGGTGATAATTTCAGTCGGTGCGTATGAGGTGATAATTTCGGTCGGTGTGTGATCAAATCTATCATAAAGCCCTTCGGGCTTTATTGGATTTGATCACGCCCCGACCGAAATTATCACCTCATAATACTCAAAGAATGATTCCTTAATCCTTAAATAATACACATAAGTTCCATGAAATGACATTCAGATGAATTGTAGAGAACCTATACATCACTGTGTGTTATACATTGATATAATATAGATTACATTACAAAACACATAATGTTATAAATCATACATAAACCAATTGTGATCCATAAAGTATTATTTTATTGTAGGTTTTAACTTTTAAAGCTTAAAAGCATAAAGAGTTGTAAAAGATTTAATAGAAAAAAGTCCTTTAAATGAACA
>WFKH01002636.1:46739161-46751113 GCA_016163765.1 Magallana hongkongensis | reverse complement strand
TGTTATATAGGTAGTTAGTCATATCAGATATTGTTTACCTTACTGAGAGCTGTGCCCGCTGGTTTTTTCTTTATGTCATATAAATTAGGCAGCATTATGGGGTTAAAGAACTGGAATATGTCTCACATTATTTTGTGATATTTTAATAGTTTACTCACATGTACATTTGAGTTGTGAATTTTTTGATTTTAGTTAACTAAGCTAAACCGCAATGTCCCCTTTTGTTTTTGTTTGTCTTTGCTGTTGCCTATCATGATCTGGCTAGTCCACTTTAGTTGGCGTTTTCTACAAACGTCTTCTGTTTCCATTATACCTTTGTGGCAAACCTTGGTTTGTGGCATTTTTTGTTTTATATGACGCCAACTTTTTATTTGTATTATTGTATTAAACTGTTATATCATACTCAGTATTAACAGGGGGGATTATTAGCTGAAGTGTAAAGATTTTTGTCGTAAATTTTAAGCAAGTTGATGTAAAATAATCTCCCCTTATATTGGTTAATTTCTAGTAATTTAATAAAATGACTAAATTCGCAATGCATGTGTTGTCTCATCTTTTAAGCTCCTAGTCAGATCAGATTACATAAAATGAATTATCATCAGCATAAAGTCTACAGAATGATATCATATTCGTTGCTACATCATTAACGTAAATAAGAAATAAAACTTACTTACTTAATATATTCTTTATGTAATCATCATTTTTATGTGTCGTGCCCCATTAGGTCCAAATTTGGAAATAAATTATATTCTATTCATAAGCAAATGCATGCACTTGGGGAAAAAAACCCAGCAAGTGAATCGCTTTATTAATTTCCACTTATGTTGTTCGATAGCTTTCTGCAATTTTCATATAACAAACTATATGTTAAAAGAAAATTCGAGGGAATAAACATTTTTTTATCGATCGGCAAAGCTAATGTTAAACTTCTGTTTAAAAGTACAGATTTAAATGAAAGCGACAATCAAAATAGTCGCATTCAAATTCAACCAGAGACTATCAAAATAAAATCAATTAACACGGGCGTCAGATCATTGGAGCATGCGCATTCAAGCTCTATTTGTGTATCGTTAGACATCAGCAAAGATATAAAGATATCATTATATATAACAAAGAAGTAGATCAAACGTGTTTTCCGTGGGGCGATTGAAAGCCATATTTGTTTATGTGTTCGCTAATTCGATAGGAGTTTTCACTTTGGCGGAGAAAGTTGGAGCCAGCTCGGTTCTCCTTAGAACAATATTACGTGAAGTCTCCCTCTGTCCGGGCCCCGCGGCGGTTAGTCCCACGCATGCCGGAGTCATGACCTTTAACTCTCTCTGTTTAAAATTTTTGACGTACACTGTGTCTGACTAAAATCATTCGAATAAAAAAATCCCCAAATCACTATTTAGGAACTTGAATAACAAAAAAAAAAAAAAAATTGCTCGGGGATGTGAAAAAAAATAAAAAATAGCCATCCAGAATAACGTTGTGTTCTAGTTATCGTAACATGACATCAAATCCAGAAGCGCGACTTTTAAAAAGTATCATGATGTGCACTTTCAGCATGGTTTACCTGTATAGACGGTGAATATTGCAGGCCTTCAACAGTAATAAATGTTCTTAAACTGAGCCCGAAATAACATCTTCCCCCCAAAACTGCATCTTCAGATTAAGGATTAATGACTGAACAATTTACATCTCTAATGACCGGATGCGCATCATTTGAATAGTTCTTGGTTCTGAAATGATATGATCTAAATGCGTTGACTTTTTGATTAGTGTCATCCCGTATTTTTTGACAGAAATATTACCTGTTACAAGTATTTGTTAACAGAACTGTTATCTGTATTTGTTGATACATGTATATCATCATAATATTAGTTAACAATTACCTGTATTTGATGACAGATTTGTTACCTATATAAATGTTAACAGAACTGTTACCTGTTTATGTTGACAGATTCATTACCTGTTACCTGTATATGTTGACAAAGCTGTCACCTGTTATCTGTAACAGGTAACAGAACTGTTACCTGTACTGTATATGTTGACAGAACTGTTACTTGTTACCTGTATATGTTGATAAAACTGTTACCTGTGTTGACAAAATTGTTACCTGTGTTGACGAAACTGTTACCTGTTATCTGTATTTGTTGACATAAGTGTTACCTGTTACCTGTACTTTGTTGACAGAACTCTTACATGTTACCTGTGTCGTTGTGACGTTGCTGACCGTCTACCTCATCTCGGCCGATGGGAGGGGCTCCGACAGGGATATACGAATATCTGCGAAGGACGCCATTGAAGCTGGGAAGAAAATCCTCGAAGACCACAAAGAGGAGCTCAAAAAATTCAAAGACATGGGTAACTCTCTTTCCATCTCAATATGAATGCTTTTGTATATTTCCTTTTCTAAAATGATGCAAAATTTAGCAAAATTAATCAATGAGAGTATTTTACCTAAACCCCCAAATTAGTAAAAATTTACAAATCATATCTAAGATTTTGAAGTTTCCTAATATTGCCAGTCTTAACGTTTGTAGGAATTGACAGGAAGGGAACGATCTCTAAGGTCAGACACAGCATCGTGACCCAGTCACGGAGGGAGGCGGAGCATCTCGCGGAGGTCGGACTGGTGTCCGTGGAAGTTACTAAAATACTGACAGAACAGTGAGTACTCTCTCTCTCGTTAGCGGGTTATGTAATTTTTTTCTGCAATGATTGCTACCTTCATAACCCGCATGAATCACCAAAGAAAGCATTGTATTGTTTATATTTACATCTTTCCTTTAACTAAGTAATAAATTGATTATAAAAAGTAAGTAAAATTAGCTAAATAACTGTTAATGTACGTGTACATCAGCACTTTAGCTAAAAGAAACAGCTAATTCGTATCCTGTGGGAATTTGAGTATGACATCATCATGATTATTTCGTGCAGTCCGTGCTTTTTCCTAAGTCGCTGTAGGTTTCGACCAATCGATAAACGGGGTGTGTAGATTTCAGTCCTGTCAGTTTTCTGTCAGTTTCAATCGCTGTACAATGTAGGTTTTGACCAATATATAAACGAGGCGTGCATATTTCAGTCTGGCTGTTTCTATAGAGCTATGAATTAACTATAAGTTTCCGTAAGAAATAGGGGAAATCATACTCGGTAGATGTAAATATAATATTTTATCAGTCTTATTCGATTGAGAACTTGTTTGTCAATCGTTATAAAATAATTAAAGTTTGGTTTTGTTTAATTTTATTTTATTTTCTCCGTAGAGAAGGCCTGACTCTAGCAGAAGTGTCGTCAAGTCCGGAAGTCCAGAAGGAGTTCCGGTCCAAGTTTTGTCCAGTTCAGATCAGCTGCTCCCAGGCCCGGGATAGCGCCTACCGCTCGGTGGACGGAAGTTGTAACAACCTGAACCATCCGCACTGGGGAGCTGCCGTCACACCGCAGCCTCGTTATCAACCCGCACAATATGACGACGGTAATTCCGTACTACTATAAATTCTTTAAAGATTAGGAATGATTCAAATGTGTTCATGTATATATAGATGTAGATTTTCAATGAAAATATAGATGTTGTTTTCGGCATTAAAATTTCACTTTCTAGGAGATTTATACATTTTAGAATTTCATGATCATCTATCCCTTTTAACATAACACCATCAAGAAATTAAAAATGCTGGATGGTCCTGGCCAATTTTAGACTATATAAATCTCCCTAAAATGGCATGGTCACAATTTTGGTCAAATTCATTTCTCTATTTTTATCGTTTACAATGCTTTAGGTATGCATTTCTAATGATCAACCAAAATTTGGGAAAAGTTGAAATTTTAAAGCTAAAATGTATGGAACTTACTTTTACTAAATGACAGTTTAGTGGTTAAAATAAGTCAAACCAAAGATTTACAGACGATCTAACGGCAGTTTTTTGATTTTGATTTTTCTAGCCTCTTTAAGACGACTTTATACATTTAGTTCAAAGGTCACTGACAAATTCAATGTCATTCTCTGCTTCAAGGTCAAATCGATATAATCTGTTTCACTGTTACCATGCCCAACATTATGTTGCATTCTTTTTCAGCTATTCATGATACACAATCCGAAAAAAATCATGTATTATTTATAAAAAAAAAATTGTGAAGGTATAATGAAATTTGAATAAATACTCGTATCCTGCACACAGGAGTTAATTCCCCGCGAACCACCGGAAAAGATGGCGGCCCCCTTCCCAGCACGAGACTCATCAGTAACAAACTTTTCCGTGCCCCAGGAGACTGTACAGAGACAGACCACGCCCGTACCCTGATGGTGATGGCCTGGGGACAGTTCATTGACCATGACATTGTCTCTACCCCCGTGACACAAGGTGACGAATTAGTTGCTTGAGTTGCCATTTTGGGGGTGGCTCTTTTTTATTGGTCAGAGATTTCAATTGCATGTCCGTTGATACAATACCGGCATGTATTTAAAGACAGCAGAATTATTGAACGCAAGACTTCATTTTCAGAGTAACATGTATAAAATATGACTAAGTAATGTACGATTGCCCAAATCTTGTTACAGCATTTGCTCATACATACGTATTATGCATTTCTTTAATTAAATTTGAGGTTGGTCTTGATTTTGTCCAGGTGCATCAATTTAATGATCTTTTTCAGGTGATGGAGCGCCAATTACGTGTTGTGGAACCAAAGTGCAAAACAGGTTCAATTGTTACTTTCACTTTCCAAAGACAGGTGCCTTTATTACATGCCCATACTCTAAACACTATTCATCATGAAATGCTTATAAACCCTTCATACAACGGAATCTTTGTTGACGTGTCTTTTTTTCCTTGCAAAATGCTCGAAATATTTTCTATCACCTGTCATCAAGATTTTATATTAAGTTTGATTTCTGTTGAGTTAGAGCTGACTGCCTCCCGATACCTATCCCGTCCGATGACCCCCATTTTACCGAAACCTGCATGGAGTTTGTTAGATCCGCCCCTGCCCCCGCCGCTGACGGGTGTGAAGCAGGTATGTCAGTTGTCTTTCAACTTTGAAGCTTTTTTTTTCTAACCTATTTTGGGATCATTTAAAAATACTGAACTCTTGATGTTAATTATTTCTATCTTTGCAGTATATCAATTTATACAGTTTTTTTAACGATAAACCCGAGTCTGTTAAAGATATATTAAGGTACTAAATCCAATGCATTTAGATTTCTGAAGACTTGGTCGTCATGGTCGTGGCCATTTTTAGACTGTAATGATCTCCTTTAGATGAAGATCTCTGTTTTAATATATAGAAAAAAAACACTGAAATAATTGGATTCTTTCTATACCAAATAATAGTTCACATCTTAACAAACCATACAAAAAAATTATAAGGTACATCTGATGGTTAATTTGTTAACCAATGTTTTAATTAGCCTTCTTAAACGATGATATTGATTTTCTATTAGGAGCTCGAGAACAGATCAACCAGATAACGTCGTTTATTGATGGCGGGATGGTGTATGGAGATACGAACATCAAATGGCTGGAACTCGTTGACACAAACACAGGTGAGACCCCGAGGCGCCGGAAGTTGTCATAGTGGTAACAGCAAATAACAAACTAAAACAGTTCATTTTGTCCCCGCTTCTTTTCCCATACTTTACGAGGGTCAATAAAAAAAATACGAAGACAATGTCGCTATCTGTTATATAGTTTTCGTACCAACATATATATTTGTTATTATATGGAGTTTAATTATAATATTTGTTGAAAAGGTATTTTTGTTACCTGATTTTAAAAGCAGCATGTATTGTCACCATGGAGCACGGTTACATGTAAACATTACGTCATGACGAAGAATGTACAATTCTTTTCTCTTTCCCATTGCATTTTAGAACCATTTTAACAAGACCTTGGACTTTCAGTATGGCGTACAGCTCTATCTGTTCCTTGCGTCAAAGCAAATGATGTGGTTTCAAGCGAAAATCTCATTTGTTTCGGGCTCCTGTGATGTCCAAATCACAGTTTCCACCACCTAAAAAAAATGTATAACATTAAAACACAAATGCGCAAATAAATTTTGATATATTATTTGCATGAACGTGCATTCTCACAACTTGCATCAGTGTTTTTTTCAGAGTTGAACTCGATGATAATTATTTTAACACTCTCGCTGCTCCATGACATCATTTTTTAGTAAGTTTTAATGAGGACTATCTGTCTTTAATAAATGATTTCTGTCCCTGGAACCAATCTATCCCATCATAATTTGGTCCACAGAATATCATCACAATACTCAGTTTGATGTTTGAGTATCATTTGGTTTTAGGCCCAATATGTAGTTATATGACTTTTGATATTATATGGTTTATTGTTTGCATAACATAAAATTTGACCGTGCACCGTAGCCTCATTTTTGCAGTTTTACATTTTGAAAAATTCTCAGATAAAAAGAGATATATTTATTTATTTTTTTTTTTAGCTCAAATTAATGGAAATTGTTGCTAAATTATGTCTACTAAGTTTTTGTGATCATATGACGTTAAGTAAAAAAGCTATGGCAAAAGTCTTCGTATTTTTGGATTGGCCCTCGTATTTCATTATCATGGTTTCAACTTCTTGTTTGACCTCTTGATGATGCCCTACACATATAGTTTGACTTTTCATCCTATAACTAGTAATCAAAACTGACAGGTATTTTTAAAATCGGGTTAGACCAGTTTTCCAATAAATTAAGGGGAGAAACGAAAAGATGGGACTGTATCGTACAGATCCTACTATGTCATTCGATCAAACACAGCGAGTTCGACTTGCGTTACCTTTTATCGACAGGTTTAAAAATTATTACTTACTTACTTACTTAGGCCTGTTGTTCCGTGAGGAACATAGGCCATCAACAACAGTCCTCCAACGAACACTGTTCTGTGCTGCTCTGGCGGCACTGTTCCAGGTCATATCTCGTGCCTGTAGCTCTGCCTCTGCATCCCGCCTCCAGGAGTTTCTTGGACGTCCCCTTTTCCTCTTGTCCTGTGGGTTCCAGGTAAGGGCTTGGCGTGTAATACTGGATGGTGGTTTCCTCAAGGTGTGTCCTATCCAGCCCCACTTCCGACGTCTTATTTGCACCTCCATTGGTTCTTGTCCTGTTTTCCTCCACAGTTCTTCATTTGAGATCCTCTCAGGCCATCTGATGTTGAAGATGCGCCTAAGACAGGTGTTATAGAAGGTCTGGATCCTCTGCAGGGATGTTTTTGTTGTCCTCCCTGTCTCCGCTCTATACAGTAGGATGGACTTAACGTTGGAGTTAAGGATCCGCAGCTTGGTGGTAATGCGGATGTTCTTAGAGGCCCATATGTTTTTAAGCATGGAGAATGCAGTTCTTGCCTTGCCGATTCTTGACTTGATGTCAGAGTCTGTGCCACCCAGTCTGTCCACCACACTCCCAAGGTAGATGAAGGACTCAACTTCTTTGATGGGCTAATCACCAACTGTAACTGGTATCTCTCTTCATCAATTCTGTTTTCTTCAGGTTGATCTTTAGTCCAATACCTGCTGATGTAGTTGCCAGGCAAGTTGTCTTGTCCTGCATCTGATTGTGGTTGTGTGAAAGGAGAGCCAGGTCATCAGCAAAGTCTAGGTCGTCAAGTTGTGTCAGTATCAATGTTTCCCTCACCTAGACTTTCCCACATGTGGGTATGGCCACAAGGCAGTGGAGGTTTGGAATCAGAGTTTTCCTTCTCTTAGATGAGCGGTCCTCCAAGACTGATGAGCCTCATCTACCCAAAGCATTGGTTTTCAGGTGCCAGATAACTCGCCTTTGCCCCTTCTCCTATCAGTATTAGCAGTTCCGCCGGGCTTGTTACAAGCCACACGAGCAGGCTAGGAGTTGGACTTGGTTGTCAGAGGCTATTAGAGGCGCAAGCCATGAGGAGCACTTTGTAGACAATGGGAGCTTATCCCCAATGCCACCCCTCGGCTATAACAACCTTTGGAACCTTTTAAAAAAATTATAACTTATTAAATAATTTCCTATTCATGATATGGTTGGCGCCACGCCGATAATTTGAGGTGAGAGAAGAGAAGATGGAACTTTATCGGGCAAATCTTACAGTGCGACTCCGTCTAAAACAGCACACTTTTTTTTTTAAATCTCTCGATCCGATCAGTGCTACGCCGGTGCGTCTATTTACCAAAATGAACTCAAAGATGATGAAGAAATTAATTTTAAACAGCTCATATTTTATTACTAATCGGATTTGGCCTTTAAATAAAAATTAACCGCATTTTCTGCAGACCTATTTAGCACAGAAAACGGCTACTGTTTTAAAATTGGGGGTTGGGGTTGCCGGCGGGGGACATGTATACTGCAATACATGTACTGTCAAAATGCTTGATTTTTCATATATTCATTGTACAAAATCGGGAAGAAAATTGTTTAAAATCTAGTGTGTTTGGTGGACGGTTTACAAAAATAACTTCACCGTCTATGTCCATTGTATTTTTAAAGAATGTCAGTAGGCATAAATAAATGAACACACGACACCTTTGATCTGATTTTTCTGTGTTTAAATAATGTTATTAATACCTCTGTGAATATTTTCTATGTAAAATTACGACAAATGAACGTGCTATTCTATCTAACCGTGAAATAGTTTCCTTGGTACCTGCCCATGGTGAATAGTCATCGAAATTATTCACCCGCAGCATTCGAGTTCCCTCGTTTTTAATCTCGGAACACCTCTGGTGTAATCCAAGTCGCGAAGTTAAAATCAAAGTCCAATAACTCTTATCTGTTTAACATCAAGAAAATCTGCAAATGAAGTTTTCTTCGGTATAATAAAATACCTATTTACTGACTATTCGGACAATAGCAAGTTTATTGTTCCCCTCCATAGCAACTATTTCCCCTCGGCATCGCCTCGTAAATAGTTGCTGTATCGGGGAACAATAAACTTGCTATCGTCCTCATAGCCAGTAAATAGGTATACACATACTATGCCATGGTGTTGAGCAAACGTTTATTTACAAATTGAATCTGTCTTTAGAATCAATTACATACAAGTATAACAATTTTGTATTTTTATAGTATAAAAGTGTTTTAATATACCGGTATTGCATATGATACATGTATTTGGTATATTCTGGCAGGGAGTATGCTGACGTCGGACAATAACATGCTACCCAGTGGCGGGGACTGCACACCGTCTAATTCTGAGGACTTCTGCCAACTCGCCGGTAAGTGTTTGATATTGTTTATCAGTCATTCAGGGGAACATCATCATTCTCACCCCCACCTTGAAAAAAAAAAACATCATTGGAATAAAACTGATCTAGAAAAAACATGCATGTATTATCAAAATGTACGTACTGGTCCCATACTTCATCCTTATGTATAACAGTTACTATATATACAGATATTTCTTAAATAAAATACTTTTTACATCAAAACTAAATAAATGTTGTTAAAAAATAAAACCAGTATCAATAATCAAAGTGCAAATTAATGCGTACGTACTTCGGCATTCATTATGGGTACTTGTAGCACTGCCAAGTTATGTTGGAGCGCAGGACATGTGAACTTGCTGATTTTTCCTTTTATGTTGTACAGACAAAATTAATAGAATGAAGTGTATATTTCGTAAACACAAAACTATTGCAGGAGACCACCGCGTCAATGTGTTTCCTTCCCTGGGCGGTAATCACCTGGTATTTGTCCGGGAACACAACCGGATTGTGGAGGAACTCCGGAAAGTCCGACCGGACTGGGACGCAGCGACCTTGTTCCAGGAAACAAGGAAGATTATCGGAGCCCTTCTCCAGCAGATTAACTACAGGGAGTTCCTTCCCAGCATCCTCCGCGAGGAAGACCTTGTGAAGTACAACCTGACGCTCAAGTCGACCGGATATAGCACCAGCTACAATAACAGCAGGAACCCGGCAGCCAGAAACGTGTTCAACGCGGCCGCCTTTAGATTTGGTCACTCACAGGTTAGCGACATCGGCTATTATTATTATCCCCTTTTAGTTACCTGTGAAATATTATTGCTTCTTTTTTCCTTTGTTTTTGAAATAACTTGCTTTTGGAATAAGAACAATATTTACAATTTCAAAATAACCTAAAACATCAAATTTTGCATTAAAAGAACTTGTCACCAATTCATACCAGTTTAAAGTATCACTTTTATCAAGAGATAGGTGTTTTTAAAGATGCTTTATTGTTTAGAGAATGCAACTATGTTCATTGTTGATTATAACTCCAAAGCAAGTTCAATAAAACAGACTATATGTGCATTTAGATTACAAATAAGTTACATATTGAAAAAAAAATGATACAAAATAGCAGTTTTACGAGAAAATAGTGGGCCTTGATAAATCCCTCAATTATTTCAGGTCCCGGGCTCTATGGCGTACGTGCTCCGGGACTTTATGACGCGTCTTGAGTCCACCCCGACTGAGTCTACACTCCTGGATCCGCACATGCTAATCACAAGGAGCGGAAGGAGGGTGGCGGACCTGACGCGATTTGTTGTTACTTCAAATTCGATGAAAGCAGACAGGTGAGTAAAAAACAAACATGTTCAACCTAAACTTTAAGACTTTAACTCTTTCATTTTGTAAATGTGAATGTACACATTATTGTCGCATGATTAATATAAATTTTAAGGCAATATGTAGTTCATTACGAGTCGCGGAGCAAAATCAAATGAATAAATTGTGCATAGATAGTTATCAACATACAATGTACATTCACACGTATTGCAATTCTAACAAAATTATCCGTAAATAAAATGTCAGTGCATAGGTAATATTGAGCACTTTTGGCTGATAAAGGTTAAAGATTACGGCTCCTGTGCCATTGCTATCTTTCAGTCAGATTGAGGGAGCTCTCCGCGATCATCTGTTTGAGGGGTCAGACGGGATCGGATTTGACCTCGGGGCTCTTAATTTGCAGCGAGGACGAGATCACGGACTCCCTCCCTATAACGCCTGGCGTCGGTGGTGCGGACTTCCGGTAGCAACATCTTTCCCCGATCTACAAGACATGAGTGACGAAAACAAGGCGGTGTTTGCCGACCTCTACCGGTATTTATAGATTTTGGTTACTCCTTTAAAATAATATAGCAACTGGTTGATGGTTTGGTTTTTTCTCAAAGGATATTAAGGTGACTCGGCTAAGCATCGTAGATTTTGATCTATCACTTATATTTTACTAGAAGCAATCCTTATTCTTGTCTATGTCTTTATGTTTATATTAAAAAAAAAATAAAATCATGAAAATAATATTCATTTCATCTGATTATATTTTGTATATATTCAATTTTGATATGTTTGTGAGGGGATTCAAAAGTCAAAATGCAAGCTGACTTTCTTCCAATTTGAATTAGTTACATTTAACTGTCAGTACCGGAAGTCAGCATTTTCTTATTGTTTCCAGTGACGTAGATGACATTGACGTGTTTGCTGGTGGAGTGGCAGAGACACCACTAGACGGCGCCGTGGTCGGTCCCTTGTTCTCCTGTATCATGGGGAACCAGTTTAGAGACATGAGAGAGGGAGACAGATATTGGTATGAAAACCAGGGCAAGGAAGGATTTAAAAAAGGTAATAAGTATAGAAAATCTGACCATGCAGAATTGTTTTTTTGCGTTGTCCATGCACATTACCATCATCCTTAAAGATGGAAGGGAGGGGGGGGGGGGGGGGGGGCGGCAAACGTACCCAAGTTTGGACCAAAACTAAATTCGCCAAACTTTAAAATCGAATTCATTGGAGAGGGTCATTAAATTCTAAGACGGGGGGAAGGAATTATACTTTAAAGTTTTTTAGCTCACCTGAGCTGAAAGCTCAAGTGATCTTTTCTGATCGCTTTTTGTCCGGCGTCCGTCCGTCTGTCTGTTCGTCTGTCTGTCCGTAAACTTTTTACATTTTCGACTTCTTCTCCAGGACCACTGGGCCGATTTCAACCAAAGTTTACACAAAGCATTCTTAGGTAAAG
>WFKH01002636.1:46689982-46704313 GCA_016163765.1 Magallana hongkongensis | reverse complement strand
AGTGGTGTCTCTGCCACTCCACCAGCAAACACGTCAATGTCATCTACATCACTGGAAACAAAAAGAAAATGTTTACTTTCGGTATTGACAATTAACTAATTTAAAATCGAAGAAAGTGAATTTGCATTTTGACTTTTGAATTACCTTGCAATAGGATTAAAACTGAATATATATACAAAATATAATCAGATAAAACTTAATATAATTTTATTTATTTTTTCAATATAGATGTAATGATATAGACAAAAACAAGAATTGCTTTTAGTAAAATATTAGTAATAGAACAAAATCTATGATGTTTAGCTGACTCACAGAGTCAACTGGATATCCTTTAAGAAAAAAAAACCAAACCATTAACCGGTTGCTATATTGATTTAAAGGAGTAACCAAAATCTATAAATACCGGTAGAGGTCGGCAAACACCGCCTTGTTTTCGTCACTCATGTCTTGTAGATCGGGGAAAGATGTTGCTACCGGAAGTCCGCACCACCGACGCCAGGCGTTATAGGGAGGGAGTCCGTGATCTCGTCCTCGTTGCAAATTAAGAGCCCCGAGGTCAAATCCGACCCCGTCCGGCCCCTCAAACAGATGATCGCGGAGAGCTCCCTCAAAATGTCTGAAAGATAGCAATGGCACAGGAGCCGTAAACTATAACCTTTATCAACCAATAGTGCTCACTATTACTTATGCACTATCATTTTATTTACGGATAATTTAGTGAAAATTGCAATACATGTGAATTTACATTTTATGTTCATAACTATTTATGCACAATTAATTCATTTGATTTTGTTAAGCAACTCGCAATGAACTATATATTGCGTTAAAATTTATATTCATGCAAAAATAATGTGCAAATTAGCAAAATGAAATAGTTACAGTCTTTAAAATTTAGGTTATCATTTCCCATGAACATGTTTTTATTTTACGAACCTGTCTGCTTTCATTGAATTTGAAGTAACAACAAATCGCGCCAGGTCCGCCACCCTTCTTCCGCTCCGTGTGATCAACATGTGCGGATCCAGGAGTGTAGACTCAGTCGGAGTGGAATCAAGACGCGTCATAAAGTCCCGGATCACGTAGGCCATAGAGCCCGGAACCTGAAATCATTGATGGATTTATCAAGGCCCACGATTTTCTCGTTAAACTGCTAATCTGCATCAAGTTTTTCAATATACATGTACATGTATAACAGTTTTTTGTAATTTAAATGCACACATAGTCTATTTTAATGAACGTGCTTTGCAGTTATAATTTTTCATCAACAATGAACATAGTTGCCATTCTCTAAACAACAAAGCATCTTTAGAAATACCCATCTCTCGATAAAAGTGATACTTTAAACTGGTATGAATTGGTGACAAGTTCTTTTAATTCAAAATTTGATGTTCTAAGTTGTGTTGAAATTGTAATTATTTTTCTTATTCCAAAAGCAAGTTATTTCAAAAGCAAAGGAAAAAAGCAGCATTAATATTTCATTGTAACTAAAGGGGGATAATAATAATATCTGATGTCGCCAACCTGTGAGTGACCGAATCTAAAGGCGGCCGCGTTGAACACGTTTCTGGCTCCCGGGTTCCTGCTGTTATTGTAGCTGGTGCTATATCCGGTCGACTTGAGCTTCAGGTTGTACTTCACAAGGTCTTCCTCGCGGAGGATGCTGGGAAGGAACTCCCTGTAGTTAATCTGCTGGAGAAGGGCTCCGATAATCTTCCTTGTTTCCTGGAACAAGGTCGCTGCGTCCCAGTCCGGTCGCACTTTCCGGAGTTCCTCCACGATCCGGTTGTGTTCCCGGACAAACACCAGGTGATTACCGCCCAGGGAAGGAATCACATTGACGCGGTGGTCTCCTGCAATAGTTTTGTGTTTACAAAATAAACACGTCATTCTATTATTTTTGTCAATACAAAATATAAGGACAAATCAGCAAGTTCTCGATGCACCACGCTGCAACATAACTTGGCAATGTTAAATGTACCCATAATGAATGCCGGGGTACGTACGCATTAATTTGCACAGTGACTTTGATTATTGATGCTGGTTATATTTTTTAACAAAATTGATTAGTTTTTATGTAAAAAGTAATCTTATTTAGGAAATTTTTAAAGTAACTGTTATACATAATGATGAAGTATGGGACCAGTACTTTTTGATAATACATGTACATGCATGTTTTTCTAGATCAGTTTTAGTCCAATGATGTTTTTCTCGGGTTGGGGGTGAGAATGATGATGTTTCCCTGACTGATAAACAATATCAAACACTTACCGGCGAGTTGGCAGAAGTCCTCAGAATCAGACAATTTGCAGGCCCCGCCACTGGGTAGCATGTTATTGTCCGACGTCAGCATACTCCCTGCCAGAATTTACCAAATATCATAAGCAATATATTAAAACATTGTTATATTATAAAAATACAAAATTGTAATAATTGTGTGTAATTGTTCTAAAGACAGATTCAATTTGTATATAAACGTTTGCTTAACACCATGGCATAGTAAACATGTATACCTATTTACCGGCTATGGGGACAATAGCAGGTTTATTATCACCCGAGACAGCAACTATTTCACGAGGAGAAACCGAGGGAAATAGTTACTGTCGAGGGAAACAACAAACTATCTATTATCCGAATTGTCAGTAAACAAGTATTCTATTATACCGAAGAAAACTTCATTAGTCAGCGATGCAGATTTTTTTTGATAGTAAACAGATGAGAATTTTCGGACTTTGATTCATTAATGTTCTGAGATTAAAAACGAGGGGAATCGAATGCTGCGAGTGAATAATTTCGATGACTATTCACCATGGGCAGATAGCACGGAAACTATTTCAAGGTTAGATAGAATAGCATGTTAATTCGTCGTAATTTTACATAGAAAATAGTCACAGAGGTATAATAACATTATTTAAACACAGAAAAATCAGATCAGATGTGTCGTGTTTTCATTTATGTATGCCTACTGACATTGTTTAAAAATATATTGGATATAGACGGTGAAGTTATTTATGTAAACCGTCCACCAAACACTCTAGATTTTAAATAATTTTCTTCCCGATTTTTTTTTTTACAATGAATATATGAAAAATCAAGTATGTTGACGGTACATGTATTGCATTATACATGTCCCCCTCACGGCAACCCCAACCCCCAATTTTAAATCTATTACTGTTTCTGTACTAAATAGGTCTGCTGAAAATGCGGTTAAATTTTACTTAAGGTGTCATAACAGTATTTCACTGAAGGTTCACGTCAAAACATGGCTGAGGCAAAATAATTCCCGAATTTCCCTTTGAATTTGGGGCGTTTCCGCACGCGACAGGAGCTGATTTTTTTTATGAGATGAAAAACAATGTGTAAGAGGTCTAACTATCCCAGTTTTGTAATAATATGAGGTCATTTGATTTTTTGAATGCGTGTTGTTTCCGGAGGGGGGTGAAAAGACCCGGGCTTGATTTTCAAGCACATGTGTAACTTCGAGGTAAACAAAGTCTCACGCCTTGCTGGATGCACGTGTTTATTTTGCTAGAAAATTGTAAATGAAGCGTTGTTTAAAAAGATGTCAAGAGGATTTTTTCCAGAAATTCGTTTTGAATTTTTAATCTGTATATAAAGTAGTGCAATTTTGGTAAGAATATATAGTAAAATTTAATACTGTAGTGCAACCTTAAAGGCCAAATCCGATTAGTAATGGAAAATGAGCTGTAAAAAAAGAATTTCTTCATTAGCTTTGAGTTCATTTTGGTAAATAGACGCACCGGCGTGGCACTGATCAGATCTCGAGATTTTCAAAAAAAAAATGTGCTGTGTTAGACGGAGTCACACTGTAGTATTTGCCCGATTAAGTTCCATCTTCTCTTCTCCTTTCACCTCCAATTATCGGCGTGGCGCTAACTCTATCATGAATAGGTAATATTTTAATAAAAATTAATTTTTAAACCTGTCGATAAAAAGTAACGCAAGTCGGACTCGCATTGTTTGATCGATTGACACAGTAGGAGCTGTCCGATACAGCCCATCTTTTCTTTCTCCCCTTAATTTATTGGAACACTGATCTAACCCGATCGTAAAGATACCTGATAGTGTTGATTAAAAGGATCAAAAGTCAAACTTTATGTGTACGGCATCATCAAGAGGCCAAACAAGAAGTTAAAATCAATTGCCAAACCATGATAATAAAATTCCAGGACCAATCTAAAAATATGAAGACTTTTGTCATACATGTAGCTTTTTTACTTAACGTCATATGATCACAAAACTTAGTAGACTTAATTTAGCAATGATTTCCATTAATTTGAGCTTAACAAATGTATATTGAGCTGAAAAAAATATATCCCTTTATATCAAAGAATTTATCAAAATGTAAAATTGCAAAAATGAGGCTACGGTGCGCGGTCAAATTTTGTGTTATGCATTCAATAAAATATATAATATCAAGAGTCATACATGTATAACTACAAATTGGGCCTAAAACCAAATAATATTTCAACACCGAATTGAGTACTGTGATGAATCGATGTACCAAATTATGATGGGGTTGATTGGTTCATTTACTAGTATTGAAAACAGTTTTTTAGGTGGTGGAAACTGTGATTTAGACATCACAGGAGGTCGAAAGAAATGGAATTATCAGTAAATATTTGGTCGAATAGTTAATAACGTCATCTTACGTTCAAGGTTTTCCTCTATTGTGAACGAAGAAATGCGCGGTATAAAAAATAAAAACATTTGAGAAATGACTTCTGATTCTCGATTAATTGTGAGAAAATAAGATACCAATTCGTATAGAGTTGTTTTAGAACCGTTTTAACAAGAGCTTGGACCTTGTGTAGTTGTGTCAAACAGAAATGTGACGTAGGCATGTCTATTTCATTGCTAGCCACTTATTTTTGTTTATAGCCATGGTTCTTTGAAATCAACAAGATTTGTCTGGCTTTTGAGCTAATACTACGCTATCGATGCATATTTCGCTTGAAACCGCGTCATTTTTAACTTATTTTTACGCAAGGAATTATAGATAGTTACGCCCTTCTGAAAGTCCAAGGTGTTGTTAAAATGGTTCTAAAATGCAGTGGGAAAGAGACAAAAACTGTACATTCATCGTCATGACGCAATGTTAACATGTAACCGTGCTCCATGATGACACAACATGCTGCTTTTAAAATCAGGTAACAAAAATACCCTTTCAACAAATATAATGAATTCTATGGAACGCCCTAGCTGCCTTATGTGGCTATTTCATGTGAAGATGGTGCTTTATTATATTATGCTGTGGTTATTTCATGTGAAGATGGTGCTTTATTATATGAAGATGGTGCTTTATCATTTGAAGATGGTGCTTTTTTATGTGATGGTGCTTTTTTATGTGAAGGTGGTCACTCGGAACTCCTCTTATTTTTGAATACTGAGTTTACCATTTATTATCTCGAAATTTTGAAAGTAAAACAAAAATTGCTGCAATCAAAATCCATTTGATACACCATTGCTAGTTCCTCTTTTTTCTAGCACAATTAGTATATAAGCTATCGATATGATCTAGCTGTGTACAACTTTACCTCAACCGAGCTTACATCATTTAAGTGACAACTATATAATTACGGAATATTACAAGAATTAAAGCCTAGTAACGTTATCCTGAACTTCGAAGAGCAGAAAATTGAAATTATTAATTAGTTGAGTTTAAGCGAAGAACAGATTATTCGATGAGGCGTAAATTCCCTAGCAATCTGATTAAAATCAGATCTTTGATTCGCTCTTAATTTTGTTATTGTCACCGCCCAGCCCGTCTTCGTCATTGAGGACAGTTCCTCTCTAACCTAAGTGGCGAGTTGGAGAAAGAGTTCACATTCTGAGTGGTTTCAAAACAAAACATTATAAAAAAAAATAAAGGAGCGGATCGAGGATATGATTTTAAACAGATTGATGCCCTAGGTGATAGGATTTGACTTGAAGAGAAAGTAAGGAAAAGTCAGAGGGAAAAGTCTACTATACTATAATATAGCTCAAAAAAGCCCTTTTATGGGTGGTAAAGGCAAAAGTAAAATGTCGAGAAATACTGACAAAATATGGTTTTATTCTATTAATCGTATTTTTCAATTCAGTTGAGATCAAGTCGTACAGTTCATCTCGTAACTTAAATACTTATTATGCTAAAAAAGAGAAACTAGCAATGGTGTATTAAATGGATTTTAATTGTATCAATTTTTGTTCTAGTTTCAAAATTTCAAGATAATAAATGTTTAACTCAGTCTTCAAAAATAAACTTCCGAGTGACCACCTTCACATTAAAAAGCACCATCATATAAAAAAACACCATCACATAAAAAAGCACCATCTTCATATAACAAAGCACCATCTTCATATAATAAAGCACCATCTTCACATGAAATAACCACAGCATAATATAATAAAGCACCATCTTCATATAATAAAGCACCATCTTCATATGAAATAACCACAGCATAATATAATAAAGCACCATCTTCACATGAAATAGCCACATAAGGCAGCTATGGCTTTCCATAGAATTCCATTTAAAAACAAAATATATGTTGGTGCATAATTTAATGTGTTAGTTGTGACTTTCACAAAAACCATATGACAGACAGCGACATTGTCTTCGTATTTTTTGTATTGACCCTCGTAAAGTATGGGAAAGGAAGCGGGGACAAAATGATATGTTTTAGTTTGTTATTTGCTGTTACCACTGTGACAACTTCCGGCGCCTCGGGGTCTCACCTGTGTTTGTGTCTACGAGTTCCAGCCATTTGATGTTGGTATCTCCGTACACCACCCCGCCATCAATAAACGACGTAATCTGGTTAATCTGTTCTCGGGCTCCTAATACAAAATCAATATCATCATTTAAGAAGGCTAAACATTGGTCAACAAATTAACCATTAGATGTACCTTATCATATTTTTTGTATGGTTTGTTAAGATGTGAACTATTATTTGGTATAGAAAGAATCCAAATATTTCAGTGTTAAATTTGAGGATTATTTTCCCTATATATTAAAACAGAGGATATTCTTCTAAAGGAAATCAATACAGTCTAAAAATTGCCACGACCATCTAGTCTTCATAAATCTGAATCACTAATCTCTGTGCATTGGATTAGTACCTAAATATATCTTTAACAGAAACGGGTTTATCGTTTAAAATTTAAAACTGTATAAATTGATATACTGCAAGGACAGAAATAATTAATATCAAGAGTTCAGTATTTTAAAATGATCTAAAAATAGGTTAGAAAAAAGTTTCAAAGTTAAAAGACAATTGACATACCCGCTTCACATCCGTCGGCGGCGGGGGCGGGGGCGGATCTAACGAACTCCATGCAGGTGTCGGTAAAATGGGGGTCATCGGACGGGATAGGTATCGGGAGGCAGTCAGCTCTAACTCAACAGAAATTAAACGTAATATGAAATCTTGATGACAGGTGATAGGAAATATTTCGAGCATTTTGCAAGAAAAAAAAGACACGTCAACAAAGATTTCGTTGTATGTATAGTTTATACGCATTCCATGATGAATAGTAGTTAGTGCATGGACATTCAATAGTTGGCACTTGTCTTTGGACGTGAAAGTAGCAATAGTATACCTGTTTTGCACTTCGGTTCCACAACACGTAATTGGTGCTCCATCACCTGAAAAAAAGTCATTAATTAAAATTATGCAACTGAACGAAATTAAGACCAACATGAAATTTAATTAAAGAAGTACAAAATACGTATGTAAGAACAAATGCTGTAACAAGATTTGAACAATAAAAAATGATTTTTAGTCATATTTTCATATATGTTACTCTGAAAATGATGTCTTACGTTCCATAAATCTATTGTCTTTAAAGACATGCCGGGTATTGCATCAACGGTCATGCATTTGAAATCTCTTACCAATAAAAAAGAGCCACCCCCAAAATGGCAACTCAAGCAGCTAATTATACGTCACCTTTTGTCACGGGGGTAGCGACAATGTCATGGTCAATGAATTGTCCCCAAGCCATCACCATCAGGGTACGGGCGTGGTCTGTCTCTGTACAGTCTCCCGGGGCACGGAAAAGTTTGTTACTGATGAGTCTCGTGCTGGGAAGGGGGCTGCCATCTTTTCCGGTGGTTCGTGGGGAATTAACTCCTGGGTGAAGGATATATCCACTTATTAATTTGTTTAATAAAAATTACATAGTTTTTCGAATTGTGTATCATGAATTAGGGAAAAAATGCAACAGTCATAATATTGGGCATGGTACATATAACAATGAAACATGAATTATTATTATTACTAGTATATAATATCAATTTGACCATGGAGTCGAGAACGACATCGAATTTTATCTAGTCTGTGACTTTTGAACTAAATGTATAAAGTCGCCTTACGGAGGCTAGGTTGTCAAAAAAAAAAATGGCCGTTAGATCTTCTGTTAATCTTTGGTTTAACTTTTTTTAGCCACTAAACTTTCATTTAGTAAAAGAAGGTTCCGTACATTTTAGCTTTGAAATTTCAGATTTTCCCAAATTTTGGTTGATCATTAGAAATGCATTACTAAAGCAGTGCAAACAATAAAAATAGAAAAATAAAATTTGACCAAAATTGTGACCATGCCATTTTAGGGAGATTTATATAGTCTAAAAATGCCCAAGACCATCCAGTCTTTTTAATTTCTTTATGGTGTTATTTTAAAAGGGGTAGATGATCATAAAATTCTAAAATGTATAAATCTCCTAGAAAGTGAAATCTTTAAAGCCGAAAACTACATCTATATTTTCATTGAAAATCTACATCTATATATACATGAACACATTTGAATCATTCCTAATCTTTAAAGAATTTATAGTAGTACGGAATTACCGTCGTCATATTGTGCGGGTTGATAACGAGGCTGCGGTGTGACGGCAGCGCCCCAGTGCGGATGGTTCAGGTTGTTACAACTTCCGTCCACCGAGCGGTAGGCGCTATCCCTTGCCTGGGAGCAGCTGATCTGAACTGGACAAAACTCGGACCGGAACTCCTCCTGGACTTCTGGACTTGAGGACACTTCTGCTAGAGTCAGGCCCTCTCTACGGAGATAATGAAATAAAATTATACAAAACCAAACTTTATTTATTTAACAACGATTGACGAACAAGTTCAATCAAATATAACTGTATAACAGTTAACTGTATTGTCTGTGCACCGAATAATAACCGATAACCGGTAAAATTACATTATGTTTTGTCTCTACCTTTCTACAGAGAGAGAGAGAGAGAGAGAGAGAGAGAGAGAGAGAGAGAGAGAGAGAGAGGGGAGAGAGAGCGAGAGTACTCACTGTTCTATCAGTGTTTTGGTAACTTCCACGGACACCAGTCCGACCTCCGCGAGATGCTCCGCCTCCCTCCGGGACTCGGTCACGACGCTGTGTCTGTCCTTAGACACCTTTCCCTTCCTGTCAATTCCTACAATTATACAGACAGCAATCTTCAATAGAAAACGTCTTCGACATGATTTTTAAAGTTTCGCATTACTTTGGGGGTTAAGGTAACTGTAATATCATAAAAAAATACTCACATTGCATCATTTCGGTGGAAGTAAAGGATATATACAACAGCATTTATATTGAGATAGAAAGAGAGTTAGTACCATTGTCTTTGAATTTTTTTAGCTCCTTTTTGTGGTCGTCAAGGGTTTTCTCCCCAGCTTTAATGGCGTCCTTCGCGGACCTTCGTAAATCCCTGTCGGAGCCTCTCCCCTCTGCCGTGCTTAGGTATACGGCCAGCAACGTCACAACGACACAGGTAACAGGTAACAGTTCTGTTAACAAATACAGGTAAACGGTAATAGCTATCTAAACTATCTGGAATTACAGATAACAGGTACAGGTAACAGTTCTGTTTAAAAGTACAGGTAACAGATATAATAATCTATCAAGAATTACAGGTAAACAGTATCCGGTTAACTAATCTATCAAGAATTACAGGTAACAGGTACAGGTAGCAGTTCCTTTAACAAATACAGGTAACAGGTAATGGTTCTGTCAACATAAACAAGTAGCAGTTCTGTCAACATTTATGTATGTAACTGGTAATAACTCTGTCCAAAATACGGGGTGAAACAAATAAAAAAAAATGTCAACGTATTTAGATCATAATAACTTATCAGATCCAAGAACTATTTATAGATCCAAGGAATGATACGCATCCGGTTATTACAGATGTACATTGTTCCGTTATTTATCCTAAGTTTGAAGATGAAAACATTTTTAGGGTGGGACTAGGACTAGCTGAAATAATCACCGTCTATAATGTATGTACCGAGCTAAATGTTCGCAACATACTTTTAGTAAGTCACGCGCTTCTTGATTTGATGTTAGACTAATCGCTAGACTAATGTGTTTCTTTTTCATTTAAGTTCGAATAATTTTAGTCAGACACAGTTTACGTCAGAAATGTTAAATAGAGCGAGTTAAAGGTCATAACCCGGGCATGCGTGGGACTTACCGCCTCGGGGCCCGGACAGAGGGAGACTTTGTTACCTAATATTGTTCCAAGAAAACCCGAGCTGGCTCCAACTTTCTCCAACAACGTGAAAACTCCGATCGAATAAGCGGACACGTAAACAAATATGGCTTTCAATCGCCCCACGGACAAACACGTTTGATCTACTTCTTTGATATATATATAATTTATATCTATATATCTTTGCTGATGTCAAACGATATATATACAAGAAGAGCATTAATGCGCATGCTCCAATGATCTGACGCCCGTGTTAATTGATTTTATTTTGATAGTCTCTGGTTTAATTTCAAGGCGACTATTTTGATTGTCGCTTTCATTTAAATCTGTACTTTTAAATGGATATCTAAATTATATTCTTTAGAGAAAGCGTTATAATTTATACATTCAATTGAAATTACTCATTTTTGTTATTTTTGTCGATTACTTTGATATAAACGCCAGGCCAGTCTTTTGCAAATAAAAACAAACTGTTTTTCCAGAAGTTAAAAGTGTTATGTTTGATTCCTTTGTATAAGAAATGGGATAGGTGAGATACAACGGGGAATCTTTCAAATAATACATTTCAAATATTAACTGTATAAAGGAGAAAAAGTAATTACTGTATTTATAACAATTAACACTATCTTAATCACTTGGTCATAGTTTTATTTTTGAATTGACATTATCATATATCGGCCTATTATTTCCGTCTACATCTGTAGCTCCAATGACATATTTTTCTAAATGTTACACTGTCTAGCACATAATCAAACAATTTTTTTCTAGTACTTTTAAACTATATGTGTTTTTGGGTAATTAACCTGCGATGGACTGGTGTCCCATCCAAGGGGAGTATATGACCCTCATCCGCTCAGCACCACGGAGACCCAAGATAAGAACCGGCGGCTCCTGACTCGGAGAAATATTATTTGTTTATATATATAAACATAAGTTTTACAGTGGCTTTGTCGATCGGAAAACTACATGTTTATTCCCTCGAATTTTCTTTTAACATATAGTTTGTTATATGAAAATTGCAGAAAGCTATCGAACAACATAAGTGGAAATTAATAAAGCGATTCAGTTTCTGGGTTTTCCCCCCAAGTGCATTTACTGCCTTACGAATAGAATTTATTTCCAAATTTGGACCTCCTGGGGCATGACACATACCAATTACATATGTATGATTACATAAAGAATATAGAACATAGAACAGATTAGTACAGTTAAAATACATGTATAATTGGTTCGTTGTTCATTTATGTAATGTATTTGTACATAGTTTTACATTTCTATATATACCATAAACATTCACAAATTTCGGGAGTGGCAAAATGGCTATTAGTAGTTATTAAAGTTTGCGTGCCTTTGAGCACCTCTTTATTTCCATGCAAGTTATTACTTTTTGAAATGTGTTTTTATTTAAAATTGCCATTTATATCACCCATAACGATTTATGATTTGATGACATGATAATTAATTGGGGAAATTTTAACCATTTACTTATTACTTAGTTCGCAAGCATCGTTTTCCAGTATTGCCAAGTGTGTTTTAGGCCAAGAAAAAGGTTTGACACGCAAACATATTCGAAGCGACCTTGATTTTTTCCAGGAATTTAGCGACAGAGTATTAAAAATCAGTCTAAATTGTTTTTTTTTTTTTGGCTGCAATTGTTTTTCAATTGATCGGATAATAGGAATCAAAAGTAAAGAGCCGTAAAATGAGGTCATGAAATATTTTGAAGACATTGATGATACGCGACTTCCGGCATGCATTTCTTTATACGACCAAGCACAAAAATCGACACACGGACTTTTTAAAATGAATGTTTTATTATGAAGTAAACATGTCAGACTATTTGCCCCACTGATGAACATGATGAGAATCGTAATCCGATATTAACCAAAAACGACTCCCGTTTGGAAGGTAAAATATATGTACTATACAGGTGTTTGACCAGCAAATGGTTGGTCTATAAAATTAATCATTTTGATTTTATAAATTAGGACAGTCATTGTTCTGGCATTGTTCCTTTCAGCAAATATTAACTTTCTCGATTTATTGTTGATTTCCTATACAGAAACTGTTTTATACAACACACAGTTTTGAATTTTATGTTGTTGAAAAATTAAAAGTAATAACTTCTTGAAGATCAGAAATAGTTTTCGAAACTAGTTAAGTTGCAGTTTCGTGTATCAAGGCATATAAAAATAAATAATACTGCATGCATTTAAAACTTTAATCATTTACATGAATAAACTGATTAATATTCATTCCACTTTATTTTAATTTATATTCCCCAGAAAAAAAAGCTTGGATTTATGATTTGTTAATTCAATTTAAAACGATCATAAAAAAAGATATTTAATCAACGGGGGAAGGGGGGGGGGGGGCGTGCGTGTTACCTATTACCGTGAATTGAAATTTAATGTCGATTTTGTAAATTACTCGCTATATTTTTACATGCTCCCCAAAAAAGTGTGTTGTTGGGGAAGCTCCTTCAAAATTCAATTTTCTATTCGTAAATTAAAAAGAAAACGTATCTTATGAGAAAAATGTCAGGGTCGGGGGCAGGCCTCCCCTTGATGCTTCGAGCCTGCATCGATATTGATACATGTAACACCCCCTTCCCCGCCCTCAATCTTAAAAAGTTAAAATTAATAAGTAGATCATTATACTTACTCATTATATTTATCGACTGGTCAGTTGTGTAAGCCGACTTTCACTTGCTCTATTCAATACATAAGTTCTGATATCGTCCTCCATACCCGGGGTTTTAAAGTCTCGGGTGGTGGCGTCATCAACAGCTGATCAATGGCGATTTCACGGAGATTTCGCGCTTGACGGGATTTGTTGTTCCTATGTGATATATATGTTTATTTTGATCCACTTGTTGGCATGTGCTGTGACGAGAATTGTTTATTTAAGTCTTTCTATTGAATTACAGTTATTACATAATGACACGCTTACTTCTTTCGAACTCAGAAAATGAAATACTCGGCGATTATTAGCTGATAATGTTATCATGGAGTGAAATTTTGACAAACACTGATTGAATACATTTTAGTAAAATTTGACAGACTTTTAAAATCTATTTTCAAAGATACCTTTTACTTAGTACAAGACAATGATTCTCAAGTTATAATTGATTATAAATTATTAATTACCTTATTAACTCTTACATCACACCTTGGATTTAATTCACTCAACTTGAAGTTTTACTCTATGGCATATGTCACTCGTGCCTTAGTGCTAATTTCTGTTGTTTTCAATTCTTGTTTATATTGTGATATGCACCATTGTCATCAGTCAGGAATTAGGCTTCGGATGTTCGGGTGTAATTTTGGATTCTCAGAATTCACTCTACCGATCTAAGATTCAATTAATTTATAAAAGTGCTTTTTACCATCTAAAGTATCTTGGTCTTATTGTCGCCAGACATACAGAAACACCTTGGTTCCCCCGGTGATAATGTGTTTTAGGAAAGAAAAAACCGGGAAAGTATCACATTACTAAAAGATTTTATAGTTAGTTGCTGAGTTCTGGTACTCGTGATGAGTACTGTCATATTAAAATCAGTTCAAAGGTGCTAAAATTTTAGCAGGTGAAAACTATATAAATGGAAGACAGGTTGTTTACTTTGACAGGTTGTTTACTTTGACAGGTTGTTTACTTTTGTTTTTACCTTTGCTTGCTGAAATTAACTCATTTTTTTCTCTCTCTCCATTAGCCTCAGTTTTTTTTGTTTTTTTTGGTGAAGAAAGGTGACTAGGAACATAAAAGAACCAAAGTGCAAAATCAAAAAGTTTTATTTATATTTGATACACATGCGCGGATCTAGAGGGGGGGGGGGGGGG
>WFKH01002636.1:46649506-46667115 GCA_016163765.1 Magallana hongkongensis | reverse complement strand
AACAAAAGTTACGGCTTTTCGACAGCTCTTTACCCCTCCCTCCTTTTTATTGTCAACAATATTTTTAATATTTGAAAAAAAAAAATATCACGCCTTGTTATAAGTAGATGGCCATACACAACTTCTGAGAACTTCCAATGCCTAGAGAAAAATAACTCTAGAACTTAATCACTTTTCTGGGGGCAAAACTTGGTTTTTATGCATATCATTTTTGTGATAAAACTTTTCCACGATTTATTTTGAACTTTATCAAGGTTGTCATTTTTAGGCCCTTAAAACCCATACAAGGAGTCAAAAACTGAACGTTAACCCTTTGACCATAATTCTTAACTCGTACTTTGTATTCCAACATGTAACAATTAAGGTATCCGATCCATATTAGGACCTAATGTTTCTAACCTTGAATATCCATCATGTATTAAATACTCTGATATTAATTTAAAGCATTTTAGAGTAGAAAAAGATTGACCGAGAGAAATTTTCACAAATATTATTAACTAAGCAGTAATTAATTAATGAAGATTGCATTAATGTCTATGGGGACAAACACATTTTATAAAACAAAAAATTAAATATTAAGAATATCAATAAATGCTTTGGTGGAAAGATGCATTTCATCATTAGAAATACAAAAACTAAGAAAAATAAATTTTATACCGTATATATTTTCTTTAGAATTAATTTTTATAAATTAAAAGCAAAGGGGAGCAACTCTTCAAGAAAAGGAAAAGTTCATTTATTAGGACACATTTTGCTCTTACATACTGACACTTAAACATGAAAATTATGTCGAAGTATACTAAGTATGAAGCCCATACATATCTTTTATGCATCCAGATTCATTGAATCTGGGGCTATTATGGATCGGATACCTTAAAAGAAAAAACTATGAAAATTGGATAAAAAATGAACAAGTTACAGCTTTGACCCCTCCAAACCCCTAATAGTTTTGAATTTTAGTCCCAGGACTTTTTCTGGTTTGCGAAATAGGTCTTTTATTATAATGGTGAATAGACGACTTCCATCGACTCATAAAACCGGAGGTACTTAATATCTTTATTTAAAACTTAAAACCTAAGCTTGCTTTTTCTATTTTAACAATGTATAACATATGGATCTGTTAATTTGTAAATTTTATTTAAAGTTTTGGCTTTTTTTTTTTCATCCCACTATTTCAATGTTGGGGATCTTACATATGAATAGAAGATAGAAACATGTTATCACTTATATTTAATTCAATTTTAGACGATAAATCTAATTCTAAATTTTCATTGTTTTTATTTTGAAATAACAACGATATATCGTTTATTTGAGGCTCATTTTTGTGAAGACCGGAAGTATGAGATCCAGAAGTCCATTTTCTTCTCGATACAAGTATAACTTTCCGTTTTCAGAAAATCGCTGACGAAACCTTGTCAATAATTTAAGATTTTTACAGAATGAAAATAGATCTTTTCGACCGAAAGTCGGAAAATCCTAATTAATGCGGGGTCGCTATTTAAGACATGTTTATTTTTACGTCAAACTCAATCTGTCTCTTCCCTCTTTCTTTCTTAGGAATTCATTGAAAGGAAATAAAGATTACAGTAACTAACAGATGGTGCCAAAACAAGCCCTTAACCCATCTTTTTTTGTTTTTAAGCTACTGAATATTGTGACTGTTAATTATATTGAAAGTTGATGTTGTGGAGTAAATTACCTTAAAAAAAACTAAACAAATAGGATTTTAGAAATTTATTTCATTCTCAACCAATCGAAAACTCACCGACTTAAGATAACAAGAGGCCCATGGGCCACATCGCTCTCTTAAACAACAGTTCCTTGTATCATTCTATTTCATGTTTTAACATATTTTTCCTATATATTTCTATGTTAAACTTTGAACCCCTCTTCCTGCCCCAGTGTTAGTCCGGGGATCGAGATTTTAACCATTTAGAATTTTCACTACATGTATATATACAGGCTTTGGTGTAAATAATGGCATTTATGGTGCAGTGGTTCTTGAGAAGAAGATAAGACACACACCTTTTTTTTTTACTGTTTCGCAATTATCTACCTTTTAAAAAGGGTTTTGCCTTTTATTTTAACAATTTAGGATCCCCTTCTCATAAGGATGATTTGTACCAAGTTTTGTTAAGTTTAGCCAAGTGGTTCTAGAGAAGAAGTCAAAAATGTGAAAAGTTTACAGACAGACGGACGGACAACAGGTGATCAGAAAAGCTCACTTGAATCTTCGGTTCAGGTGAGCTAAAAATTAAAACATGCAAGGTATAAAAACCGTTAACCGTTTCCTCACCGATATATAAAAATAAATATCAAACAATGATACAATTTTCATCGTATTCCAAGTTTTACAATTTTAATTGTATTATATCCTTCCACAAATCAAATAAAACATAATTGGAACAGCTGTAATTATATGTTTTAGTCTTCTTCAAGTTCTTTATGAATTTCCTCTCCTTCTCCAGGCGGAAAAATCGATTCCAGGAAGCGAAGAACACGTCTGCCATGTGTTACTAAGATAAGATATAAACAGATAAAAATAAGTAAGTAAGTAAATATTTTATTATAGTGGCATATGTATGTCAAAAGTATAGTGCATTACATTATTATACATTATTAAATAACACCCGGCCAATTGGACCTACATATGTGTCTATATGTCACTTTGAAATCATTGAATATACAAATATAACACTGTGACGGATAATTACGCCAGTGCCAAGGTGGCATTTTTGCACCCGTCTAAGCTGCATATATCGAAAAATTCAAATATGCCATATGATAGACCATTTCTTAAAAGGTTTACAACCACCTTTGTTATCACTGCATCTCACCTGTCAGGTGAGATATTTACCTTTCAAAACTAACTTCCTACAGGAAAATAATTTTCCCCATAGGAAAAACAGTGTTCCTATAGGAAATTAGAAATTTCCTATCGGAATACAAGAACTTCCTATAGGAATTTCAATTCCGATAGAATTTGATAAAATCCGATAGGAAATTTTAATTTTCTATAGGAAAACTACCTGTGTGAGTCAAATTCCTACAGGAAATAGCTTTATCCTATAGGAAATATAATAATTCCTCTAGGATATTTAGAAAATCCTATAGGATTGTCAATATTTCCTGTAGGAGAATCGTTCCTCCTATGGGAATTATCATTTTCCTATGGGATATTAATTCTTAAAGGTAAATATCTCACCTGTCAGGTGAAACACACTAAAAACAAAAGTAGTTATATACTCTCTAGACAATGGTCTATCATTTAGTATATATGGATTTTTCCGAAACTGCATCCTAAGCGGGTGCAAAAATGCCACCTTGCCACTGGCATAATTATCCGGCACAGTGTTATATAGTAGTCACAGTAGATTGGGCGCATGAATTTACTTTTATTTGTACAGATAATTTTGTATTACTGAGTAAAATAAATTGAGATATTTGGCAGTTTGTGTTTGATTTTTTTTCCATTATAATATTTAAGTTGGCAGTTTCATGTGAATTTTAATCTAAATTTACACAATGAAAGAAAGAGTTTCTATTATTTTCGTAAAATTTGCAATTAAAAAGAAAATGTTTTTCATCCTCAATTTACACAAAACACAACAACGTTCTTGTAGAGGTTCATTTCGATAACGACCAGTTTTGACCCTGACAGGAAGGATTCGACATCTTAATTGTGCCATCAAAGTCCGTTCCTGTTTGGTTATGTTCATCGTTACGTAGGGTTCTAATTGAACATTTTGTTTGATGTCACATATGTCCTGAGCTTAGGTAGAGACCTTGTTTTCAATTTCCATTAAAAAGAAAGTCAGGATTTACACAGATAAAAGTTACTTACACTTATACATTTTTACAGTTTCAAGCAAACCAGAATAAACAGAAACAAAATGATTGGTTTCTTGGGTTATCCTTCATTAATCTTGTTTTTTTAAGACTGGCTGCGTTGTCAATTAAATTACCGCGTTTTTTAGATTACACTTTACGTATGTATATCATGAATTGATATAAATGAGGAATTTTCAAAATACATAATAAGCAGGACATCTTTATCAAATAAAAGTTTGGAAAATAACATCCGATGTTTCATAAACCCACTACATGATGGTACAAAGTAACATTATGGTATATGTTATTGACGATACCTTGGTGAAGGGACGTGGAACACGTCATACTGAATGGGATCAACGTCCAAGTTCTCACACATAATTTTGGCCAGTTTGACTTTCCGTATTTCTCTTAGCTGAGCTGCAAAATAAACCCATTTTTATACAAATAATATCAAACCATTTCATGCATCAAACAAAATACGTAAAAAATTTAATTTCATTCTTAAACTTTAATACGTCTACACGCTTCGGTATACCTGGGCTGAAACCTTCCACTCCACTGTTCTCGTACCAATATCTGTCACCATCTTTTACGTCTTTGAATTGTTGTCCAATAATGCAGGAAAACAAGGGACCCACACTAGCGCCATCTAGTACAATTTCGGCTATCCCGCCAGCAAATACATCAATATCGTCAACGTCACTGCAAGTGTGAAAGTTTTCAATACTTTAGCATGTTTTCCCCGTTTCTATGGATAACATTAGGTTTGAGTTTACAAAAACTTTTGTAAAGCTGATTATTTTAAGTTGAAAATCGGTATAAACACACAAAATAGCAATGTTAAATTATAAACTAAAATAGATTGAATTATTTTCATTTTCAAATGGAACAAAATATACACCTAGAAAGGTTAAAAAAAAATTATCGGATATATTTCTTGGTGTCGATCAAAAACTTGTTATAGCAATACAGTCACATAAGTTAAGTTTCTCTGGTATCAGTTTGCAAATTATGATTTCTATATTCTCATATATTATTCCCAATATTTGGTTGTCAGACAGCAATAACACATTGAAAAATATATCGGAAAATTCAATTTTAGCATGTCTCCAAAAAAAAGTCATCGATCTCTTTGAATCATCAACATAACAAATCCTTAATAAGTTATTCGATTCTTTTAATAACAGTTACTATAAGAAATACTATGAGTAAAATATTGCGTATTATCAGATAAAAACAGGAACAAATATTAGAGGAAAATTGAAATGACTTCGTAAATATTTTCCATTACTATTGATAATTAAATTGTTGTATAACTATCCATATTTCATCGATTTGACTCCTTAAATTCTTTGGGGTATTGCTGTAGTTTCATAACAGGGTTAGGGTTAAAGAAAAAACACAAAATGGGGATGTATAGTTTTTCTTGATTTTTGGAAAAGATATTTCGAGGCTATCGACATAAAAATGGGTAATTAATCCTGGTGCCAATTTGAAGTAAAGTTTAACGTTGAAATAATAGCAATTATTGTACAATTCGCAATGCATTATATTGGTGTCTTTTCTAAAATCAGACTTTTTTGTCAACACAGTAAACATTTTCCTCTAAGAAAGATAACATAAAATTGAGAGTATAATATATAGACACAATACATTTAATCATTTGATTAGCTGCAAGCTGCTGAAATGAAAAAAGAAAGATCTTCACAGCAGTTTCATCATACATTTACCTGTATAACTCAGCTAATATATTTTTGTGATTATCACTGATGTCTTGAAGATCGGAGAAAGATGTGGCCACCGGAAGTCCGCACCATTTCCGCCAGGCGTTATAAGGCGGAAGTCCGTGATCTCTTCCTCTTTGGATATTTAAAGCCCCGAGATCTAAGCCTTTGCCTTCCGAGTTTTCAAAAAGATGGTCTATCAGTGCTTCTTCCAACTGGCTTATAATGAATAATAATAAAAACACCAAACTATCACCAAATTCACATTCAGTTTTATTTTAAATATGTCTTCTACTCATTTAACATTAAAGAGGCTAAATGGTCAACAAATTAACCATCAGATCTAGCTAAAATTTATTCAAATGATTTGTCTAGCTATAAGTTAATATTTAGTAAAGAAAAAGCCATATATTTTACCTTTTAAACCTTTTAAAAAAAGGTATTTTCCTATATTTTTATTTATAGCTCGTTTTTTAAAGGAGATCAATACAGTCTAAAAATGGCCCCGACCATTGAGCCATCTTAAGTGTAAGATTAATTATTACCAATCATAAAATAATACCTGTCCGTTTTCATCGAGTTTGAGGTGATAATGAACCGTGCCAAATCAGGCACCCGCCGACCTTTTTGTGTAATCAACATGTGCGGATCATTAAACATAGATTCCGTGGGGACGGGGCGTAACCGAGTCATGTAGTCATGGAGAACGTAGGCCATAGTGGGCGGAATCTGAAAAGATTGACAGGTGTTTACATGATGGTCGTGGGGTCAGACATGAGTACAAGTAGAGTTATTTGGAATCTCTAGTTCTGGACAGGTGTATACCACATATCTAATGGGATGGCAAATACTACTTTAAAGAATATGTGCCACATTTAATAGATATTGGCTAGGACTCATTGCAGTGGTTCTGGAGGGAAGAGGATAATGAAAAAAAAACGACACTGAAACACTCTGGCTATTCCCGAAGCCCAAATTTAAAACGCTTTGTTGACCTAAACAGTCAACCTTCTGTAATATGAATCAAGAACGTTTAACATTTATGCAAATTATAAATTCAAGTTATATTTTATCCGTTAAAACGGTTCCCTACCTTTGAATGACCGAACCTAAAAGCGGCCGTGCTAAAGACATTCTTTGTTGCTGGGTTGATACTACTATCATAGCTGTAGCTGAAACGGTTTCTTTGTAGTTTCAGGTTATACTTGACCAGGTCTTCATCTCGGAGAATGCTGGGTAGGAATTCCCCGTACGTAATTTGTTGGAGAAGGGCCCCGATAATCTTCCTCGTCTCCTGGAACAAAGTTTCTGAGTCCCAGTTCGGTTGGACTTTTCGGAGTTTATCCACGATCCGGTTGTGTTCCCGGACAAACATCAGATGAGTTGCCCCCAGAGAGGGAATCTCATTAACCCGGCTATCCCCTACAGGTAGAACAGGAGATGTGAAACTTATAATACATTGATAAAGCTATCTCTCTCTCTCTCTCTCTCTCTCTCTCTCTCTCTCTCTCTCTCTCTCTCTCTCTCTCTCTCTCGTTTATTATTTATATACCTGTGTATGAATATATACAATCACTGTGGTCTGTTTTAGTCACAATTCTGTACACTGCAAAAGTTCAAATCCACTACAAAATGTTGTTATCTCTGACCTGCTTTTTGGCAGAAGTCTTCCTCATTGGTCAGTTTACACGAACCCCCGGCGGGCAGAAGTTCACCCTCCGACGTTAGCATTCTTCCTATAGTAAAAAGAATAATAATCTTTTAATAATACGAGCCATCAATATATGTACAAGATCCGAAGACGGTTTTTACGGCAGGCAATTCTACTTTGACTTAATTTTTCAGACATCAAAGAACAAAAATAATACTTCATTGCGGTTGTTCGATATCTAAATTAAGGTTAATTGTCGATTGTCTCATACACATAATAGTTTTTTTCACTTATTCAACAAAAGCATCCGCTCATTAACCAACTATTTTTTAACTCAGTCCTTTTACTGCCCTCCGTTACAAACATTCAAATCTCAATAAACATATACATGTACCTTCATGTACCGATATTTTCTCTCCGTGAGTTCATATCCCATTCACATTCAGAAACACAAACTCAAACACAAACAGACATACTAATACTCAAACAAACATTCTCCCGTTTACATTTACTTCAATCTATAAACGCCACATCACACAGTCATCTATCAAAATGTACATGAAGTCCAGTTCACACAAAACAAATCAAGCTACGTATACTCCCAGTCCACAATTACTCCATCCACCCTAACACATACCCGTTACCCTTCTACTAGTATGACCAATAGTCCATATAATATTTACGTAGTTTGTTAATTTCTTTGACCGTTTTTAGTATTGTTGGTGTATATACCGGTTTTGGAGTCCACGAGTTCCCCCCACTTTTCAAACGAGTCTCCGTACACGCCACCGGCGTCAATAAATGATGTAATTCCGTTGATTTGTTCTCGGGCACCTGTTTTAAAATAACAAACAAGCTATATTTACTTTTTAAACATTATCTTCATTTATTTATTATTATGGATTTCTAAGCTTCATAACATTACAATGTTATGATGCAAGACATATCATTAGGACTATTTATGCATTTTAGGTGTGCTGAAGCTCTCATGTCAACATTTTTTTTTAACATATTCAATTTGTGTAATGTATTGATTTATCATATTCAATTTGTGTAATGAATTGATTTATCATTTTCAATTTGTCTAATGTATTGATTTTTCCATTAGCATAATTCGATTGGAAAAACGCTGAAAACTTAATTAAATCGTTTTCCAACAATAAAATCAGTAAGCATACGAGTAGGAATTTCCCAAAATGTCTTAGTTGATTCTCTCGTGGTTTTGATTATTAGCATCAGAACAAAATAATCGCGGTGCAATATAAAATACAATCGGTGAAGATTGTATTAATTTTATTTTATTTGAATTACCTGATAAAGTCTTAATTACAGTGTTTAACTCTGTTGTTATATTCTTATGGTATCTCTTAAGCAAATATGTTTCTAGTTTTGTCACAAAAGATCACGGGCTGATGAATAGAGAAAATGACAGGAATGGACACACAAAATGCAGTATTGATGTCAATGTACTTAGTAACTATGCTAAACTTTTTTTTCCAACCGAACAGTTAATTGATTATTTTATCGAAAAAGTAAGTTATTTAAAGGATTAAAATAATGAATGTTCAAACAATATATTGTGTATGGTTTAAGATGTGGGATGAAATCAGGTTATTTCGCATACCAGCTTGACATCCATAACCCGACGGAGCGGGAGCGGATCTGACGAATTCCATGCAGGAGTCGTTAAAATAAGGATCGTCCGAATTGATAGTTATAGGAAAACATTCTGGTCTGTCATCACCGAAAAGAAAATACAGTTCAAAATAAGTGCAACATTGATAACACATAAGAAATATCAAAACTTTAAAAATGAGTTTTTCCATTGGGTATTAACAGCTACAAGTTTATTAAGTTGGACGGAATCCCAATAAGTGTTTTGATAAGTTTATCATTAGGTTTAGATAAATTATTGGAACTAATGGCCAAATGTATCTCAGTACAAAGATTGCATTTCTCTACCTAAGCCTGTCTAAGGTATAGTTTCCAACAATATCAAATAGCCCATCTTTAATAGGATTTTGCTTAAAATGGTTACAACCATTTCTGTTCTTAAGGTAAAGTATCTGTCAAAAAAATAATTCGGTAGTAAATAATGTTCGTTGGAAATGTTTTGTTGGTATAAATATCTAAAACTTAATCTGGTGTTGGAAGGAAATTAGATATAGTTTAATCAAGTTGAAACAAGGAATTCGGACTTAGTCTATTTCTGAACCAATTTGGATTAAGTCTATTTCCCGGTATGCCGGTCGCAGGTGGTTTCTTTGCATTGGAAGCCCCACTGTACCGGTACGCTGGTGCAAGGGGCTTGTTTTCATTTTGTACGCTGCACTAACCCCGAGCCTAACCCTAACCCTGAGCCTAACCCTAACCCTAACGTAATTCATGTAAAAATATCTATTTCCTTTATGGATGTTATAACTCATACGGTTTTAAGAATACCATACCAAATGTTTTGTACATCGTCTTGGAAAAGCAATTCACATGTCAGTAAAACAAAGTTGTTAAAATGGTATATCACACAAAGATGTTCAGAAAATTGCACATTTGACGTGCAAAAATAATACCTCTGCACTGACAAAATAATTTGGCAATGTGTTTGAATTTAAAGAGGCTGAGTGGCCAACAAATTAACTATCAGACCTGCTTTAAATTTTGACATATGATATTTTTAGCCATGAACAGACATTTAGTAAAGAAAAAATCTAAATATTTTAGCTTTAAAATTTGATCATATTCCTATATCTTTATACAGATTTTTTCTTCTGAAAGAGATTAAAATAGTCTAAAAATGATCACGACCATCGAGCAATCCTAGATTCACGATGTTCAATGATGAACCTTTCTACTTGTGGTACTTTACCTGCTCTGTGCATCCTCTCCACAACATTTGATTGGTGAACCGTCATCCTTGAAGAAAAAACATATTTGAAATATATTTTTTCAACTCATTTTAAATCTAGTGTGTATTTAGGTTATTTAGACGCTTAGTTATTGTTGAAAACTTTGCAAAATAATAATAACAATAATAATAATGGCTTGTTATTTAACTGACTTATTACTGACTGACTGATTTTATAGTGATGCTTTGATAGTCCCTTTTATATCACGGATGCGATGCGAAGTAGAAATAAATATGGCGAATTTGACGTATTTGTAGCGCACAATATTATGTAGTATTGTGTATTTCTTACAAAATGATTCCACCTGAAAATTATCAAAACAAAATTGGGAAATTCTACGTTAAAGGAGAGTGTATTATTTACCAAATCAAGTAGTTACAATTGATAATCATATTTAGGCTCACTTGGGTGGCGGGGGTGAACGTCAAATCATGGTCAATGAATTGTCCCCAGACCATCACCATCAGGGTTTGGGCGTGGTCTGTTTCTGTACAGTCTTTTGGGGCACGGAAAAGTTTGTTACTGATGAGTCTCGAGCTGGGAAGGGGGCTGCTGCCATACATGCCTTTACCGGTCGTTCTAGGGGAGTCGACTCCTATTTATAAAAGAAATGAAGTGACTGAATCGCCAAGCATTTAATCTTAATATAGAAGAAACATAGCATACAATGTATGAATAAAAGGATAGAGGAAATAAACATGTTTGAATTTATGTAAATCACGTGATACCATTGCCATATTGCGCAGGTAGGTAGCGAGAATGTGGTGTTATGGCGGCGCCCCAGTAAGGATGATCTAAATTGTTACAACTTCCGTTAACTGATCGGTAAGCGCTATATTTATACTGGTCGCAATTTATCTCCGTCGGACAAAACTCGGACCGGACATATTTTTGCATTTCTGTATCAGAAGTCACCTCTGAAAGGCTCAATCCAGTTCTGAAATTATTAAAATGTTACCAATGATCAGTGATTTCTTTTTGTATAAATCCCTGAAACATATTTATCTACTAACAAATTCCATATTATTAGGAACCTTTTATAGAATTTAAAAGGAAATAATCTTGAAAAACTTACTGTTCCATTAGACGCTTGGTTACTTCGATTGACAGCAAACCATTTTCTGACAGTCGTTTGGCTTCTTTTTTAGATTTTGTTAATATTTTGTGTATGGTCTTGGATTCTGTTTTATCATTGTCAATTCCTTAAACAAACAAAAAATAAATAAATAAATAAATAAATAAATAAATAAATAAATAAATAAATAAACAAAAAAAAGAAAAGAAGATAATTTCGTGGTGTAGGGCTGATTTTATCTCGATATAAATATAACAGAATAATTAGATAAGAAGAGTATTGAGGATAACGTAAGAAGAGTGAAAAAGGATAGGAAAAAAAACAAATGATAAGAGGTCAGCTTTTACCATTTTCTTTGAGTTGACGTAGCCCCCACGAACGTTTCTTCAGAGCTTGTTTCCCAGCCAAGATGGCGTCTTTCACAAACTGACCTTTATTTTCTATATATATATCTTTATTTTTATCGTCAGCTGCGCTTAATAGGAAAGATCCGAAGGCACCAAAAAGCAGGGCAATACGTAAAAACCCTGAAAGAAACACGTTGAAAACAACGAATTAAGAATTGACCAGCATCAATTTTTTAGAGTTGCGAGGAATATGATTCAGATCAATTGACCACGAAATGCTGTCTAAGCTATTACTGGGTACTTAAAGAGTCCAGAATGAACTTAGCAATCAAGATTAACGTGCACATTAAGAAGAAAGACCGTATTGAAAATGAAAACCTGACCAAAAACTTCTTGTGCGTAATAAAGTGATGTTAAAAAAACAACAGAACGTTTACTTAGATGCAACAATAATAATCCTTACCAAATTCTACCGAGTGCATCCAATGTTTAATATCATATATTAGAGATACCGTTTGCACATGCAAAAATCAACAGTTTTATTAAAAAAAAAATTATCCCCTCAAATCATACAAAATGCATCGTTGATTTAAAAAAGACGTCAATTCTCCCGAGTAAATTAAAAACATAACAAATCCTACCTATTTGAAAGAGTTCTCATTTTTTTCCATTGGTGTGAAAAAGCCAAAGAATAAGCGCCCGACTAACGAATGATTGAATCTTTAATATATCAACGGTTTATGTCTTGTTATGTTAGAAAATTAATTAAACAATGTAAGAATCTTTTTAAAAAGGAATGATGTTATTATTATAATGACATATAAAGCCAAGGTTAACAATTTTGACGTTGAAGTTTATTAGATCGACAGTTTATCAGAACTTGATTTATTCTGTATGATCGCATTTTATTTTGGTAAAATAAAACCATTTCTTGCATGAATTTTTTAGGGATATGGAGATTTTTCCCGAAGAGAAAGTCATTATACTCATATGATGACATACTAACATATGCAAAATTAATTATCTTGTAATAAGATTCCACTTTTTGACAATTATCTGAAAGGGCTTTTCATACAAATTAAAATTTGTACATATTGCACAAAACAACAACCGCATTTGTATTGATTTCATAATGTTATAAACTATAAATATATATCATCAATTAAAAAATCTTTACTTTGAATTTGTTTAAGTTTTTCTTTGTTTAATTATAAAAACGAAATGAATTTATACATCAAAATGAAAAATCAATATTTTTTTTTTGTGTCGGTATGGAATTATGTTTTGCTTCAGACATGTAATATTACATTTTTCAAATGATTATTGATCTTTCGTTATTCATTCGTTATCACATTTATATAAATTACTTTTAGCTTTCTTCTAACATATTTATAAAAAAAAACACCATTTATCAAATACTACTTACCCATAGTGTAAATTGGAGGATCAGGCTCACTAAGATACACACAGCAACCATCTCATCGCAGGGTTTAAATACACAAAGATCGTTCAAACAATCATGCGCAACAGGTAACTTGATATGGACTAGTTCACGTATTTATTATTTTCTCCTTTTTTCTTAACGTGGATGAGATGTCTACATAAAGTATATGCTATGATTAACATACTGTCTGTCTTTAATGATATAATTTTAACGTATCACATTGAATCATTTATATTTTGATTCACTATTGGTTTATTCAACATAATAAAAAGAGTATATTTGTTTAAAACTGGTCATCGTTCGACAGTCTTATTTCGCCAAATATACATGTTATAGTAGTGTAGTCAGTTTATATAAATACAAGTTCAGATATAGTTGGGGTTAATTTGTAGCTATGAAACTGATACAAGGGCTTGTATTTACATTAAATAAGGTAAAGTAATGTATACATGCACATATTTTTAACTTTGTATTGTTGGTGTTCAGATTTTTATTTTTATTCAATATATATTTATACCTGCAAACTGAAGAGATACAAATCAAAGAATGACTTATATTATTCATTATAATAATTATAATTAATTAATTTATTAATTTTATTTAATTTATAATATTGGTGTTTGGTAACTTGGTTTATAAATTTGATATTTCAGAGCCGTTTTGTTTGAACTGGTACTCTCTCTCTCTCTCTCTCTCTCTCTCTCTCTCTCTCTCTCTCTCTCTCTTGGCAAAAAACCTATTTATCAATCACACAGCTTTTCAAGTAAATACTAGCTTAAGAAAACTTATGTTTCCAATTCGGTGTTCATTTATTGTTAACCTTATGGGATTTAAAACAAAATAACTGAAATACAACACATCATCTTTTTAAGAGATGGAGTAGTACAAAAATACACTTACTACATTTTAAGGACGTTGTTTACTCAGGGTTTGAGTTCTCAAATTCGGATTGTAATAAAGTTCAATGTCATGAGTAAAATTTGTTCTAATCACAATAAGTATCTATGAAATGAATTATTATTGACATAACATTCGATATTTTTACTATAATATGGAATTAGGCTCAAACAAAGTTGGACTTTTAGCAAAACAGAGGAAATTCGGACTAAATTTTTCAGATTTTGTTTTTCACTGAAATATTTTTGGAAGTAATATAATATTTAAAGTTAAGATTCTATTTGTTACTCAACATAATTTTGCATATTTTCTGTTGGTTTTATCTCACTTTTTCATTTAGATAATCGTATTGCACACACTACAAAAATTATAAAAAATGCTTAAAAACGATAAAAGACACCATATCTAAAAATGTTGATCATTGATCTCATATAAATTTTATGCCAGCAGAGTAAGGTCAATATACTTAGTTAAACACTATAAATGTATAAGTATTATCATCATTAAGTTTTTGTTAAATTGAATCAAAAATGGGTAGGGATTTGAAAACTGATAGAGGAAATTCGGAGTGGAATATTTATAAAACTTGTGAATGAAAACTTAAAGCTTTGTATCTAGTGTCACTGCCATTCATAAACTGTATTTCATTTTTAAAAGAGTTTAGCAATTTGTAATATTTTCACAATTAAGAAAATCTCAATCACAGTATAAATTTTTTAGGGATTTTTCTTAAATTTTCAAGAAATATTCAATTGCCATTAACTCAAAAAGTAGGTCATTGACCTACTTTTTTGAAAGTGAAAAATAACACTACCATGAAAGGTCTATAACACACAATAGATGGTTTTTCATCATCATCAGTGGAATTTTTTTCATTCTGAGTAAACGTAATCCTTAATAAAAATTTATGTGAGCGATCTTCTGGTATTAAGCATTCAATATTCTTACCTAATACCTCTTGACGTGTAGCTGTCTAATACAGGTTGACATTCTTTAGTGTATAAAGCGTTAAATGTCAGTTCAATACATTGCACATTTTTTGAAAGAAAGGGGTCAATGGTAGGCTGGACACACTGTTAAACAATTAGATCTGAACTCTATACAATTATAAAATGTTTGTTTACCGGCTTCTGACCTAAGTTTTAAACTTCTAGGTTGTAGATTGGGTATTATGTTTAAGTTACACGTAGATGGTATTTGAAATTGAAAAAAAAATCAAAATTAACCGATAATCAATCGACCATGAACAAAAAAAAATCCAGTAATCCTTGGAGGTCACATTCACTTTTCTCTATAATCGTCCGATAAATCAACATTAAAATGTCATGCTTATGCATGATTAAGGTACATTTTTATTCATATTTTGCACTGCCTTAAATCGATTATTTTAATTTTTTTAACCAGTTCTTGGAAAAGGAAACTGTGTCTGCAGCCATCAAAAAACAAGTCAAAAGAGATGATTGTTGGTGCATAAAGTCTTAATAGATGAATAACTGGGGGTTTTTTTTCTAAAGAAATGTTATATCGATTGTACTTTATTTTATTTCAGTACTGCGTGAAAATTGGATATCAACCTTGAAATACGGCTCACATTTAAGCACTCATAAATTTCACAATTCTTTATTTTGATATTATCAGTAAACACCTGTTCTCGTACATGTAATAGCTGATCTGAAATGCACAAAACTTTTGAGTTGTATAAAAAATACTTTCAATGGCTTAAGATAAATTTTTAAATGATAAATCCTATTTGATGTCTTTTGAAAGTTCTAATATTGTACAAATCTTTTATTCTACACATCTAAAATATTGTGACGATTGTAATAATCTTGATTTCTCGAAAATCTGCATGCATCCAAACCTATTGCAATAGCCGTAAACAAAAAAAAAAAAAAAAAAAAAAAAAGTTCAAAACTATTAGGACTCCATGTTTTTAAAAATGAAATTGTAATACATTAGTGCACTTGTCTTGTAAACAACATCCTCATTTTTCACCAAAAATAAAATTTTTTAAAAGCATACAACAGATTCAATCTCTTTTGTTTAGTGTATAAAGCGTTAAATGTGAGTTCAACACATTGCACATTTTTTTGAAAGAAAGGGATCAATGGTAGGCTGGACACGCTGTTCAACAATTAGATTTAAACAATTAGATCTGAACTCTATACAATTATAAAATGTTTGTTTACCCGCTTCTGACTCAAGTTTTAAACTTCTTGGTTGTAAGTTGGGTATTGTTAAAGTTGCACGTAGATGGTATGTGAAATAGAAAATAAAACCAAAATTAAACGATAATCAACCGACCATGAACAAAAAAAAATCCACAGTAATCCTTGGAGGTCACATCCACTTTTCTATATAATCGTCCGCTAAATCAACATTAAAATGTCATGCTTATGCAAGTCAAAAGAGATAAATGTTGATGCATAAAGTCGATTATAAATGCACTTAAGTTAATGCAAACTATAGTATAGCGTCCTAGCCTACTCCTGTTAAAATCTACAATTTAATGTATAAAGAAGCGCAGAAGTCACTGTTGTTTATCTTCAATAGATACCCCTCGTATCTATTAAAAAACATATTTATCATATGTTGCGTTGAATATTTCAATAGTAACAATGTTAATTTTATTATAAAAAATAATTCATTTGTAATATTTAATCAGAATTGCAAATATGTTCAAATTACATAACATATTGAAAAAAATACAGGGAAAGACATACTACGTTAATTACGTGCATGTTACAGATCAGTTTATTAAATGTACTTCATTTCGAATTTGTCACTTATTTGTGAAGACAAAATGCAATTGAAATTGATAAAGAAATCAAACAACAGAAATTCATATTGAACAAAATATTCAATAATTATAATCGCTGTGGTATTTTAATCGTTGGTAGAATCCTGAAGGGTATTGATCTATTCATTAAACTGACGTGTAATTTAGAGGCTGATGTCGTTACAACTAAGTGCAGCGAGATTGGTTCTTGGTTTTTTTTCTATTAGGATCTAATTTATGACGGAGTTGTAATTAATGGCATTTAGTGTTAACAGTAACTTTATATGTATGCCTCTTTGCTAAAAAAAATAAATTAATGAGTGTATCAAAGGCTTGCAGTATATTTTGACGTCAAATAGCACATTTTCTGTTACTATGTTTGGATGTCTAAAGAACTTGGAGGTTGTCATGCATAATTATGATAGAAAGTATTCTGTTTTAAATCTAAAATGTAAAAAGTACATCTTAATGAATGAACATATACAGTTTATGGAAACATCAGGTTCTACTGATACCCCACTTGCTCATGCTAGATGCAATGCTGCAGTTGTTACATTCCCCTGCACTTACGTAACCATGAAGAGGAAGGGAAACATAACATTTTGTGCTTGGTCAAACAATAATTCTACTGTTTTCTTTTTTTTAACTGAATTCATTTATTTTGAACCTTGTATGTTCATATGAAAGAAGGAATGTGTGAAATAGGTATTAGGTAAATTAGGGGTTTGTGCGTCACCATGTGTTTTTTTTTATATCCAGTAGAGACTTTTTTCCTGAGCTCTATCTAGTAGAAAATGTTTTACTCTCATTATTAATGTACGTAATATCTTAATCTTCATCTTTACACCTTTTCCACACTCTTAGCTTTACAACTAACTTTTAACACTACTGTAATGAAAAAACCCTGAGACTAACAAAAAACCCTGAGGAAACCCTGAGTGGCACTGAGAGAACC